>JAAGVU020000025.1:2465172-2476232 GCA_011763525.2 Mormyrus iriodes
GGGCTGGCTAAGCATTATGGTTATCATAGGGAACTTCACTACTGCACCAGGTACTGTACTTTTCATACAGTACTTTCTCTTTTCCATAGAAATGAATGGAGAATCCCCACAATGACGTGTGTGTGTGTGAGTGTGTGTGTCAGTGTGTGTGTCAGTGTGTGTGTCAGTGTGTGTGTCAGTGTGTGAGTGAGTGTGTGAGTGAGTGTGTGAGTGAGTGTGTGAGTGAGTGAGTGAGTGAGTGAGTGAGTGAGTGAGTGAGTGAGTGTGTGTGTGTGTGTGTGAGTGTGTGTGTGAGTGTGTGTGAGAGAGAGAGAGAGAGAGAAGGATAATGATGTCCCCACGATAGTCAGTGCTGGCTGTAACCCCTGATAAACCAGAGGCTGGAATGACCACCAAAACTTAAAAATTGTCAATAGATGAACTTCAGCTTCCTGCAGTAATATGACTCAGTCCTTTTGCACAGTTTGCAGGCCTGCTTGTGACTGGTAGCCTCTCACCCCCAACCCCCTTTCCCAAAAGGTGGTGAGGAAGTTTCGTGTTGGCGGGTTCAACACGCTGGTGTCCACCTGCGTGGGCGAGGAGGGCCTCGACATCGGGGAGGTGGACCTCATTGTGTGCTTTGACGCGCAGAAGAACCCCATCCGGCTGGTGCAGCGAATGGGCCGCACGGGCCGCCAGCGCCGGGGCCGCATCGTGGTCATCCTGGCCGAGGGCCGTGAGGAAAGGGTCAGCCCCCCCCCTTTTAACTATAACATTCAGGCTTAATGTGTAAAAATGAATTAACTGGAGACAATGTGGGAAGGAATGTCGTATGACTTTCTATTGCACACAGTTTTATCTCCTAATTAGGGTTACTGATCCTTGAATAATAGATGATGGTGATCGAATGAATATTATTGGTAGTGCCTGTCGGGTTGTGTCGTTTGCATGCCTGGTCGTCACCCGGGGTGACCCAGAGCTCTATGACGACATCTCCTATCCTTTTAGATCTACAACCAGAGTCAGAGCAACAAGCGCAGCGTTTACAAGTCCATCACGGGGAACCGGCACAGCCTCCACATGTACCCCCACAGCCCCCGAATGCTGCCTGCAGGGGTGCGGCCCACCCTGCACAAGATGTTCATCACCTGTGGCCAGTTCGAGCCCCAGGAGGCAGGCCGGCGCTCCTCGCGGGGGCGGAGGTCGGGCACAGAGGTGGGGGAGTCCCTGCTGCACCCAAGAGCCCAAGGTGAGGGCTGGACCCTCACACCCGCTTTTCAGTCTTCAAACGCCTTCTGAAGACCCACCTCTTCAAGCAACACCTTGGAGGCTAACCAGCTTATATAGAAACGTTATGTTTATATTACATAAAAAAAAAAAAACTACTAACACATTCTCTTATCTCTGCACTAATGTTCTTCAACGGGGTTTTTAGGTGCGTAACCAAGCTGGCAGCAACTTAGTCGGCTAACACTTGTTATCCAAGTCTAGCTTTACAAGATTGAAGAATAGTCAAGGACTACTGAGCACTGTTGTACGTCGCTCTGGATAAGAGTGTCTGCTAAATGCCATAAATGTAAACAAATGTAAATGTAAAAGACTGTCCCTCATCTTCAGCATGAGGAGGAGCTTCAGGCAGATGCGGTGCTGCCTCTGTCAAACTCAGTGAAGACGTCTGACATGGCTCTCCGGGGGCTTGAGGGTTGATTCTTACGAGACGTATTGGCCCTCTGTTGAAACCCTCTGGGAATGAGGTTGTGGAAGATGCTTTATAATTGCTCCGAAATTATATTATGCTGCATTCCTGTCAATGAAATCGCCCCATTTAGCTTCTGATAGTTTGACTGTCCATCCAACTGTCTGTCCATCTTTCCACTAGAGTGCTTGGCTAATCGCCTTTCATAGAACTGGAGTATTTCAATAAGGGTCAAATCTGATATTTTGATTGCAGAAAACATGGCCAATTATGGCAAACTACAGACAGAACAGTTCTAATGGAAGCCAAATTGGCCTAACATAACAGCTTACCTTCGGCACGTTCTGTTTTTTCACAGTCCAAATCCCCCCCCCAAAAATTCACTGGTAGGTTTGCTTAGTTATTTATTCCTGCTGTGAAAGCCTCTTATTGAAAACACTTTGTGATTTTGATTGGTTTAGTCGTCGTGGCGTGTTACTGGACACGTTTAAAACAGATGGGCAATGATCGACTTTGAGCAACTGCATTGCAGGTGGGCGGCTTCTCGCCATCAAGGAGGACGGCTTTCTCAGCCCAGCAGAACTCACCCTCTGGGCCAGCACCATGCGCCTAGGGGAGGCGGAGCCACAGCCTGTGCTGAGCCGCTCCCACTTCCTGTTTACCAAAAGCGATGCTCCTGCCCAGGTAAGTCTGACTCACTGAAAGTATTTACCTACATTTACAGTCAAACTGTGAAGCACTGGGTTCCCCTAAAGCGTTTTAACGGACTCAGAGGAATTGGTTTATTGAGCTAGAAACACTGCAGCATAAGAATTAACAGGAACTGACCCGCCCACCTCTGTTAGACTGATAACGGCACAGATCATAAAATAAGGGAGTGGAAAACACCTTTGTGCCACCTTTTATGAAACGTGGCAGATGAGGAATTAGGAGTACGGGTAGATTGGGACGCTTTGGCTTGTTATTCACTCTTTGGAGGTAAATTGTGCATATACTGAATAATTTATAATCTCTCCTCAATTTACACGCATCCTTCTGTGATGTTCTTGCATGTTCCATCTGCATTTCCTAAGGCTACCGTCTTATCAGTGATACACTGAAGGCCACATGTGCCCCCGCCCCCCCCCGTTGCATTGCCGGGCCCCTGTGTGTTTGCCAACCTGCCGTGGCCTCTTCTTGTACTCCGTAGGAGGACGTGGGAATGGCCCCTGTGCGGGAGCTCTCCCTGGGCGAGTGGGCATGCTGGCAGAACCAGCCCTTGCCCACCCACGGGGTCAGCCATTCAGGCCGCTGTCTGCACTTCACCGAGATCATGGCGCTTCTGGACAGCATGCGGCTGGAGGAGGTAGGGGCCACTCCCCACAGCACAGGCCCTGTGAGCCAATCTGACCGGTTTTTATACAAAGTAGCTGCAAACACTAACTGTTGTCTTGGTGTGGGGAGTTGTACCTGTGGTGTTCCTGATTTCCATGACTGTGGAAGCTCACAGTCCACCGATGGTGGTTACCCGTCCGCCTGCAGGCTGTGGGCGGGTTTATCATCTCAGATGCTAACCGCTTCTCCATGGTTCCTTCACTGTTTCTTCGTGGGTTAAATTCAGTGCTATTGACAGCAAGCAGTAAATCCTGCAGGCCCCAGGTTTCACAGCTTTGTTTCTCCAATCCCTAAGCTGTTGTTAAGAAGCTCCAGTAGATGCCTTTTTAATTGATGCATGTTTGCCATTGTACTGTGTGATCTGTAAGGCCTCCCGAAAACCTCTATTGCTTTTACAAAACAGTACCTAGCAGTAGCCTCTTCTTTCTGCTTGCAAATAAATATTAACCTGTTTACTAAGTACCTCAGTACTTCTTGCGCTTGGCTTGAACTAGACTAGTCACTCTCTTAATTCTTGCTAGTACTGAAAAACTTTTTAGCATTACGTTTTTCACAAGACCTTTGTTGAATCGTGGGTGAAAAGCATCAGGTGTCTGTTGTATCTGTGGAAGTTAGTTCAGCTTTTAATGGAGGACATTTCTCTCATTGTAGGCAGTCATCACATGGAAGTGAATTTATCTGATTAATTATGTTGTTGGATGAAGTTAAATTTAAGGTTTCACTGTGAGCTTTGGCTACAGAATTTTTTTTTAGATGCTTGTACAGAAAACTACCCCAGGATACATAAACTGCACAACACAAGCTCCCAGTGCATAAATCATAAGAAAATGGGTGTGTCATGTGGAAAGAAGATCCACATGATCCGCTATGTATGTCATATAGATTTAATGTACTATTATGAGACCATTGCGGAGGAACATAGGCATGGCTGATTACACTATATGGTACAAATTATAAAATCACTCATGCATGGCATAGTAAAATATGTGAAACACACAGAGCACATTACTGTGCTGTAAATGCTCCTATACTGAATGATGTCACTCAGCATTTGCCATTTGCATCATGACATGTTCTAAGAAAAATGCCTTGATGGTAATTTATTGTAAGTCTGAGAACGAAACCGCTTGTGATGATGGCTTTATCAGATTCATTATACAAGATACTGGTAAGCCTGGCTTGTCTACCTAGTTGTAGCCTTATAATCTCTAAGGGTTACTTGCAAATGAGAGGATAGGGCCTGTATGATTCCCCCTGCAGCTGGGTGAGAGAGGAAGTTAATTATGCTCAGATATACACAAGCACAAATAGGTCTTGCTCCCATGGCAACCATCCTATTTAGCTTTTGTGTGAGAACCTATCGACCGGCAAAGGATTGGCTTTCGGACAGCTTCCAGGGATTAAACGTCCAGGCCACAAGTAAATGTCATTATTATCTCCAGGCAGGATTTGACCATTTTTGCTGATATGCATATAAGAAGTAACTTAACCAGTGAAATGATACCGTTTCAAACTTGTGATAAATTATGATTAATCACAGCCAATTACTGTGAATGACTGGATACATTTTTTTAATCGACTGACCACCAATTTTTAAGAATAAATCTAAACTAATGAAGGACATGAAATTGCATGAAAATTGGTTTGTAAACAATACATGGTTATTTTATTTTTTAAGTAGGTGCCGAAATGCAGACAGTCATAAACGGAGAGGCTCCCGGAACCGTTCCGGCAGGATCCGGCATAGATTAATGATGATGTCCTGCAGATGCGGTCCTGAGTCTTTAGCTGTTAGATTGGCTAGGAGCAGGATCTTGGACTTTGCAGTGGCTCTGTCCAACAATTTAAGGAGTGATCAACAGAAATATGGGGTCCAGGTGCATCACTGGGATGGTTGCAGACCAGCTGTGTTTTGAAGTCAGATGAATGGGTCAGTGGGACGTATCAGAACATCAGCCTGAAGAGAAGCTCTAGACAGAGAGGATCAGAATGGCAAGGAACAGACAAATTCTTTGGGTTTTGCTTAGGAAAAATCTCTACAGAAATACACAATTTGCTTTTTATATTGTTACCAGTGGCCACTTTAATGAGCTTTAAAGTAAGATTACAGTGGGCAAAGTATTTTGTAGAATCTTATTTTATGCTCTCAGTTAGCTACCATTCTCAAAGCTCACTGCAAATGATCGAGAACAGCAGGCTCTACTTACTCCGCTGAACAAAACTCCCTCTTTCAATTCACCCTTATTGCGTTAATCCGCTGCTACTGCACACGTGGGTTCTTGTGCTACGACACTACTTTAATTAAATGGCAAAGAGGCTTTCATGAAAAGAGCTGTGACCTATTTATTTGTTTTAAGTTCTTAAACCCCCCTCGCTTCAGACGGCTCGATTCTTGTCGTGTTCTGAGAGGGAGTGACATGCCTACATTTTAGAATTTGTTTTTGTGTTTCTTCTTGTTTGCTCACTAGAGGGAGAGAGTAGTTCAGGTTAAATTGCGGTTTATGAAAGCTTCTATCTTTTAAATCTGACTTGTAAGATGCATTTTTCTCATCCCTTTCATCTTTTTGAATCGCTTTTTTTCCTCTGTTCTTTATTAGATTATTTTTTCCTTTATGAGTGACTTTGTGGTAGATGGACTCCTTCAGTAGTTATGTAACAGCTCTCAGAAGTTGTGTTCAGCAACAGTAACTCAGAAGTGGGCCGCGCCTCGATGGAGAGCAGGGGCTTGACGTAGCGAGACCCCTGCTGACGTTCTTTACAACACACGCCATCACCGTTTCAGAAATAATGTCGCTCCATGTCTTTTCACTATCCTTGAATCACTAACAGCAGGCCGAAAGTTTTTAATGGAGTACAGCCATCTTCACAGAGCCGCGATTCCTGCTACTTTTGTGACCACAAGGATAGATTAATATCTTTTATCTTTGCTATCCTTTGTCACTTCTATAAAGACTATTTGTGTGCACATTGTGGGTATATTGTTATGGTGTATTGAACAGTGTTTATAATGCCATGCACATAACATTCTCCGATGTATAGCTCTCGCAGTGAAGGTCAGGGGCTGTTGAGTTCCTCACTTGAATGTTTTTCTCCTATCCTGTACCCATTGTCGTACAGCCTCAATGCGACCTATTCAGATTCAGTTAATGGGTAAGGGGGTTGGATGTGCCTGACCATTCAATGGCTGCCCCATTGTCCTTGTGGCCTCTTAGCCCTCTTCCTTTAGTATGTATAACTTGCTATGGTTTCTTCTCTTACCTTTGGGACATATTCATGCTCATTGTGATGCTGCAGTGCTCGGTCACTCAGCCGCAGTAAGAAACCAGTCACCTGTTTTGTCTTTCTGTGCCATGCAATAATATTGCTACTGGCAATCAAAGTGGTCATTAGGGAGCAAGATTTAATGTTTTAAGCCTTTTGATGTTACACTTTGTATACATATATTCTTGCTTCTTGGTTGCATCTGTGTATTTGGTTGCAAGATCTATTGGGTTTAATATATATATGGTAAAATGTAATTTCTTTTTGGTGTGGTATGATCTTACTCATGCATGATCTTTCACGGTGTAGCCGATTAACCTCACCTTTTGCCCAGCAGGGAAGCTCTAGCTATGAGCTAACACTGAGGTCCTACCTTCGCAAAGAGGATGTTGTTGGTTACACTGGAGACGAACAATCAGAGAAGGCTCTTAAACCCACTACAGCCACCAAATCAGTTGGGAGCAGGGACAGTAGGGATCGTTTGTTGCCCATTAACACCTTGAAGAAGTCGTCCTCTAGCTCTTGGCTGAATGATGAAGAGGAGGATGTTGATTTTGTTATCCAGGATGAAGTGACTTCTGAGGGACAGAAATTAGCTGGGACTTTGGGGTCACCCTGGACGTTTATAAAGAAGAAAATGTCTTCAGAAAATAATCAAAGAGCCAGATGTGAAACCACCAGTAATGCTCCCCTTCATGCTTTGGAGGAAATCCCAGTCATGAACACAGAAGTTGAATCACATTCTGACTGCATTGTAATCTGTGACAATGAAGAAGTGAGTTTAGCTGATGAGCCCAGTGTTTTTCACCAGTTACCCAAATTAAACTCTGATGCCGGGTATAGCAGCTTGCCAGAGGATGCCTCTTCAGAACTTGAAAATATGTTTTATTTGCCAAATTGGGGTGCTGTCCCAAAGCTATACTCCTCCAATGAACCGCCAGAGGCAGTAAGAGCTATTCTCTCTGACGTTCTAGAGCTCCTGTCTAGGTCACCACCTCAAGTCATTGATATTACCTGCTCTAAAAATGAGACCAAAGCTAACCTCATGGACAAGCAACTAGAAGCTGGTCATAAGTCACATCAGAATGGAAACCCATTTCAAGTGAATTTCCTCCTTGGGGATGGCCTTGGAAATGAAGAATCAAACGATTCGGCTTTCTCTGATAAGCATTTGGATGGTCTCCCTTTGGAAGCTGAGAAAGGTGGTGAACTTGCCCGCCTGGATCCTGCAGAAGGAACCTGCAGTGCAGCCTGCAGCCCTACCTGGGATGACATTTTTGATGATGATGTTGATATACATGGTCCTGCAGATGAGGTCAACAATTATCATGCTCCTTCACCCCTGCCAGGCCCTGCTGGTGCCAGGAATCACACATCTCCACCCAAGCAGGAGAATGCAAAGCCAGATGAGAGTATGGTTTTGTTTGAGGACGACGATGTTTTTTTTCAGATTGAAATGATTTGCCCTCCTGTTGTTACCGGGAAAGCTCAAGAGGAACCCACTCTGGGGTGTGTGAATGAGGCCACCACGTTAAATAATAGCGCAAGGAGAGCTATAGAGGATAACATAACCAAAACCTCAGAGGACCTATGCTGTACTTCACCAGAAGTTCACCCGGAACCTACTCCAAGCTCTGGAAATTTTGACTGTTCCCAGGAGCTCTTCTCTGTCAATTTTGACCTGGGGTTTTCCGTTGAGGAGTCTGATGGGGAATACTCAGGGCAAGGAGATGTGACAAGTCCCACGGCTCATGATTGTGCTGCCCCAGTAGAATCCAGGCTGCCCACTCTACAGGAGAGCTTGAGGAAAGCCACAACTTCCTTGGATCTTCATGACAGAAACTTGTTGAGCCCAGTAGCTCCTCAGCAGGAAAGGGGACAGTCTCTATTCTCTTTGTTGGGTGTTCCACTATCTCCATTCAGTACAGGGGGTCCAGGTCCATTTACTGCTCGTGCAGTCTCCACCTCATCCCCCTTATTCGCAACTCCCAGAAAGGCCAAAGACAAGGAATCAACAGCTGAGGGCTGGAGTCCCTGTAAGCCTGCCAGTAGAAATGGCCAGAATTCCATCAGGAGGTCTCTGCTGCAGTCAGGAGGGCCTGTCACTGGGGAGCTATTGACTACATCTCCTACAGGTAAGAGGGAAACGCTGTGGTTACATGGCAGGGCCACCACTGTTGGGTCACCTTGTTCGGTGCTAGAACCACGGTAGTAATTACAGTAAATGTTTCAGGCAGAAAAACAAACTGCAAAAATGCATAGAGTGTATAAGATTGCCTAATGAACTGAGATTCATAACAGTCAAATAGAATATGGTGTTTAATTTAAGTCCATAGTATATTTTGGGACATTTTGCAGTTGCCTATTGTATCCTTTCCTCTTCCATTATGGATAATACCCTTCCTCTTCCATTATGGATAATACCCTTCCTCTTCCATTATGGATAATACCCTTCCTCTTCCAGGCCTGTCTACTTTTGCGCAAAAACATATTTGTTTTTTTTTATCATTTCCTTTAAGTCCCCCTCCTCTGGGCTTCCAGCCATGTGTGTTTACACTGTCTTAGGTATGTGATGGAAGTTACCAAGGCAGCTGCTTCCAAGAAATTAGTGCAGTTAAAACCTTGTCCTCATCCAATATAATTCAATTCAATTAAATTTATTTTTATATAGTGCCTTTCACAACAGAGTCGCCCCAAAGCGCTTTACATGATATTGAGCGATAGGAATAATATAGGAAAAAGGACAAGACATTAACTAAATAAAGAAGGAAGGCCAGATGACAACAGAGGAGAGGAACCAAAAACTCCCAAGTAAGGAGAAAAAAAAACCTCTGGGTGTCCTAGGTCAGCCGGTTCCCCAGCCCCCCTGGCCATGCTAACATTATATAACTTGGCTTGTATGTTGCTTCCTCTAGGACCTTGTGGCAAAGACAGCGATGATGAGGTGGTGGCCTCCAGGAGACGGGGGAAAGTGGACCCCCTTGCGACCCCTGAGGTTAGTTCCCTCAGTATCTGGAGTAGCCCGGCAGTGCTTTGGGACTCGCTGATGTGCGGCAGTTCCAGCAACACATGATCCACATGTGGTAGCTGCACGCCCCGCCGCCGCGCGCGTCGGAGACGCTAGGAGGCATGTGGCCAGCTATCGATCGGGAGTTGTTTGTAGGTCTGTGACATTCCTTAGATTTTCATTTTTTCTTTTAAATGTCTTAACTTTTATGACCATGGAACGGAGTTCTTTATCTGTACTCTAAATCATCAGCCTCTCAGAGACGCTTATTCCAGTTTTCTTGTTGCCATTTTAGTTATGTTACATTTTTGAAAGCAGTTCCAGAAATTCCAGAGACAAAGAACGGTGGTCAAAGAGGCTTTCAGCCAGCTGCCTTTTGCTACCTTGATTGGATGTTAGGGTTGTCGTGGCAGCGGGCAGTTTAGATGTATGTGCCTTTTTCTATTCTTGTATATCCTGTTTCCATGCAACAGTACATTTAGCGACGCCTTCAATTAGGGGACGTGTACCTGAAAGCCTTATGTTCTGTAGCCTTCATGTATCTTGATGTGTCCTGGTCACAAGGTCATGCTTACAGAACTTCTGAGCTTGTGAGTTTCACAATGCTCAGACTGATGCTCTAGACCTGTGGTTCTCAACCTTTTTGCACCGTGACCCTAATTTTCCCCATGCCAGCTCAGTCACGACCCTATATCAAGCATAGATGTAAATAACACTATGATTAAGCATGCAGTACAATTTACACCAAACGATGCCTATTGCACAAATCTGATTGGATGTGCCAGTGAATTTTAAATTAAGCATTTGTGGTTTGGCTTCTTGGATTGGTTGAGTGTTCACTAGTTTTGCACTAAATAGTTGCAGACTCAAGATCTGTTTATATAGGTTAGTTCTAGGATTGGGGCTGGGAAACCCGATCGGTGCTTGCTGGTTTTAAAATGCTTACATTTCCAACTCTGCCTTGCAACCCTTTCAGAACTTGCCGTGACCCAAATTTGGATCGTGACCCATGGGTTGAGAATCGCTGCTCTAGACCTGTGTTTCCCAATCCGGTCCTCGGAGACCCACAGCCAGTCATACTTTTGCTCCCTCCCAGGTCCCAGTTGGGCATACACGTCTATCAATAAAAGGTGTATTTGAAGATGTACACGTCCATGGAAATGGAAATTACAGTTTTTCTCTGAAACTTAAATGTACTGCACGCTCCAGGCTGGTGCCCCTTTGAAGACTGTCTTGCTTTTAGGCTAAGAGCTGCAGTGATATGGATACCCCAGTGAAAGTGACTCGGAGGCGCGTAGCAGTCCTGAACACGGTAAGACTTGCAGTTCTGCATAGGTAAAAGACCCAGTGGTAGATCTAGGCTTCTGAGCCTAGATCTAATTTTCTGTAGATCCTTATCAAGATTCCAGTCATTGCTGACCTTAAGGTATTGTTTCTTAACTGGATAAATACTATGACAATGAATGGGGAGAAATACAACTGATCTCTGCCTGGACCGTCCCGCTTTGCTGTTGCAGTCAGAGGAGAGTGAAGGAGAGCGGCTATCGGATGAGGACTTCCAGGACGTCTCCAGCAGGCAGCTCAGGGCTCCCCAATGCCGGGAACGCTCCCCGAGACAGAAGAAGGTGACATTGCTGCTAACCGATAATGAGACCTACAATCCCTGCAGCCGCTCTGCTTCTCCTGTTGGCTGATGGCCCCACGCTGTTGCCCCCCCTCCCCCCCCCCCCCCCCCCCCCCTCC
>JAAGVU020000025.1:2476332-2525113 GCA_011763525.2 Mormyrus iriodes
GACAGAAGAACGGGTTCTTCCTGCTAACCGAGCAGCCCAACCAAACTCGCGCCCCCCGCCCCGCTCCCTCCGTGTGGTGGTGGCCCCCGCCTGGGCCCCCCCCCCCCCCCCCCCGCCCCATCTTCCCCAGAAGGTGAAAGCGATCGGGGCGCAGGACTTCTTGGACCAGGAGGCAGAGCTCTCGGAAGACAGTGGGGATGTCTCCCCAGACGAGGTGGAGGATGACCTGGATCGATCGCTGGAGGGTTTTGTGGTTAACACCAGTCACTTCTCTCAAGGCCTGAATGGTAGGTCAATGACTTTTAAATCATGACACTGTTAACAGTAAATCCCAGCTTCTCTGTAGTGCTAAAAAGTTTTGCTAACAGCATGTTGTCAGTCTTTACCCTCTCATAAACAATATTGGGAATAGTATAGCTTTGAGTGGATAATTTCAGCTTTTTACAACACATTTTAAAGCTGACTTGGCTGAACTGAAGCTTAAAATTCCAGGCCGCATGTCACCGGTTTATTAGTGTAAACTTGGGTTTGAGGGTTAAAATTATACAACTAGAAATGACATGTAGAGTGTAATTAAGCCCCCCCTGCCTTTCTGTGCATATTTGATGTATTTAACCCTCTTGGCCAATCTTTAGTAAGATTTCAGAAGCCAAACAAGAACATGGTATCCTGTTCTTCACTGGTGCCCCCTAATCACTCGGGAAGACGTGCAGAATCTAGCATTTTTAACTGAATATAGGGGTTCCATGGTATTAAGACGTGTTATTAAAGCTCATTAAATCAGTTTAGCAAAAAGTAAGGCCTTAAATTGCATTAGAAAGTCTTATATTGATTCCTGTAGGTATTAAAAATGTTCAGTTTAATCAAAGTACTTGTTTAAATCCAGAAACAAAATTGGTTATATTGATTTAATGTTCATTTCAGTTTTTCCATTCGTCTCTTTGCCCACATGCTGTTTCCACTATGTGGAATAATTGTAGAAACAAATTACAGGCAGACCCCCGGTTACGAACCAGATCGGTTCCCTAAGTTGGTCTTTAAGTCGAATGTGTAGATAAATTGGAAAAATAATTATAACGTAGATATTAATAATACAGTAATAAAGGAACTGCACACGGTACTGTCCTGTACCTCGAGCCGCCGAAACCGCTGAGGCCGTGCAGCGTTTTCATGAGTGTCGCAGAGTAGCGTGTAGGTTCATTGTGAACCATCGTATTTAACCTGACTTTTTAGTATTGTAGGCTTTATGGCAGTCTGCTCATAAGTACGGCTTGTCCGCAAGGCGGATGCTCTTAACCTAAGGACTGCCTCTAATGTAACACGACATACAGCAGCTTTCCATTCAAAATTCACTTGTCCAGCTGTTGAATTTTTAGACAAAAGCAAGCCAGGCGGTTTTTAATAACTGATTTTGGTGTCTGTAAGAAGTTTCTCAAGATAGACAGTGAGTGTTTAGGTTATGTGTAGCCCGGTCCTATAAATGGACTTTACTTATCCCCTACTGTGCTAGAACTGCCTCAAAGTGCCATTTCTGCTGTCACGAGTTGAGTATGTACAATAGTAAGGAATAGCATACCTGTATCAAACCTGAGGACTCTGGTTCGGCCGTTTCAGATTCAGAGATGCGAGGAGTTTACCTGAAGTCGATTAGAAGTCCTGTTGTGCCGAATAAGCTCAAGATGACGTACAAGGCTGACCACAACATGGACATATTTTCTCAGGTAACAGGTCGTCTTCCAAGTGATGCGAGTTACACTTAATGGCTTGTTGGTTAATGTGGAAATGGTTTTGGTTTCAGTATATGATACTAGAAGCGGGTGCAAGGTTTAATACCAAGAACGGGCCAAATGTATGCAGTGTACTGTGTAGGTATGGGGTAATGTGGACTCATACTGCATACTAATGCCTGGTAATTGGAATGAGTTGCTGCTTACTGTAGTGAGAAAGACTGTTGGGTATGAGTAAAGAGCCTGGATCTGTCTGCAAGCCAAACTGCAACAGGTGCGGCTGGGATCCTGAGTGGGATGTGGCTGCAGGTGGAGGTGGCCCTTCTGTTGTAGATTAAGGGGAACTTAGAGCAAAGGCTATGGACATGAGGCTCAGGGGAAAGCAGGGGGCGCTGGAGAGCTCACAGAGTGGTACGTTGAGGGCTGTTGATGTGTCCTCAGGTGCCAGAACTGGATGAGACCTATGGGGAGGACAGCTTTGTGGTGCAGGGCAGTGAGGAGGAGGAGCTAGGGAGCAATGAGGAGGAGGAGGAGGTAAGCATGGTGGATCTTGTCCCAGAGGAGTCCTTCATCGGAGACAGGAGAGTGTATGCCACCCGACGGCGGGTCCGGCTCCGGAAAACCCGGGAGGAAGCCCAGGAGGAAGGGGGCTCCAAGGTCTCCAAGAGACCCAAGCGCTCCCGAATCATCCACATGGACGACTCCAGCGATGAAGAAGTTGCCGTCAAATGGAAAAAGGTGACTGGCAACAATGCTTCTCCTACCCGTGGGCCACTAGAGATGGCAAAGGAGCCTGTGTTCAAGACCCCTCTTGCCGCGCCATCAGCGGGCCCCGGGCAGCCTGCTGTGGCGTACAACGCAATGGAAGGGGCCTCTGTGTTAAAGAGGTGCCAACAGAGACTAAACCTTCAGGCGTCGGTGTCTGAGGCCCTGGACTTCCAGCCGGTCGACCCCACACCGTCCCGGTCTGCAGACTCACAGGTAACAAACATACACAGACCTGGCTGTCATCAAATAGGAAAACCAAACAGCGTGGAAGTTCCCAGCCAATGACAAATTTCAAACAGGAGAGTAGAAATTTAGTATGGCGGCACGGGTGAGCTCGGGTGAACTCGGCCCATTCAGCATTCACCGCGAGCGATACGGTATGATTAAGCGATTGTGCGTGCGCGGTTAGACCAGTCACAGGAAATGTGCTATTGAGAGGCAGAGTTTTTTATTTCTTTTTATCTCAGAAATGCCACTCATTTAAAAACTGATAAAAATATGTAATTGAGTCTCAAAATGTGACTGTATTGCCAAGTGAATTATTTGGGGACTGTCCCATCTGATTTTCTGCTGGCCCACCCACGCTACGATTTCTGGCTCTATTGTTGGTAGATGCACTCAGCTAATGATGTGGAAGTCTGGTCAACAAATGAGAGCAGACATGTACTGATAGAGCCCTGTTACATGACAGCTATGATGAGATTGTTTTAATTGTTAATAGATGAGGTAATTTGACCTGCATAACCAAATCTCAGTCTGTTTTGCACACCCTTTTAGCAGTTACGCTTGGTTAAGCATTGATCTCATTTGCTCCTCGTTTCAGGCCAGATGTTCTAGTCATGTAATGAATGATGGCCAGAACAGAGCTGGTTTGGATCCAGCAGGGGGCACAGGCCCGGTCCAGCAGCCCCTTTCTGTATTGGTGGACAGCCGGTGCATCGCAGGTGGGACTGAGGTGGTGTCCTGCCTGCGACGGCGCCACGGCCTGAGCGCGCAGGTCTGCTCGCTGGGCGCCTGTGACTTCGCGGTGAGCTGCCGCTTGGCCGTGGAGAGGCTGGCGCAGTCGGAGGTGGCCAGCAGTCTGAACCGCAAGCGTCTGGTGGAGAGGGTGCAAGGCCTGCAGGTCCTCTTTGACCGGGTCTGCCTCATTCTGGAGAAGGACCGCGTCAAGCCAGGTCAGTGGGCTGTGCTGGGCGGACACCCAGCGGGCTGAACAGTCCTGCTTTGTGCTGATAAGCATGCAAAAAAAAGAGCGATTCCATAAGCTATCTTCCCCCGGCTTAGCTGGCGGCCTGCAGCCCATCCCGGGCAGCACAGGGCAGTAGGCAGGGTACACCATGAACGGGATGCCAGTCCACTGCAGGGCACATGCGTGCAACTTCACACACAAACATGGCAGATGTAGGATTCAGATCCATGACCTGAAGTGGCAGACGATGGTGCTGCCCGCAGATCCGCCATACAGGCTGACGAAAGAGATTAACTGCATTATTGAAGCCCTGAAACTGTGCGGGATGGATTTACTCACTTTAATCTGAAAGCTCCTTAAGCATGAAGATGACATAGCGCCAGTTTTATGTTCTGTCTCTCTACTGATAATTCAGTTTCGCCTTCTAAGTGTCTATTTGGGAAACACTAAACTATGCATTTATCTGCTAGGTTTTTTATTTGGCATGCAGTTCTGCATCTTTAACCAGCCTATGGCCCTGCCTGTCGATTCCCATGACAGAGGTTACATACAGTACTTTCACTCTCTCATTGACAGCAAGCACCTCTGTGTTTTTCACAGCCAGATTTGTAAGTGTTTAACCACGACATCACCTGCTGTCACTCCTAGGCTGCATTGCATGCCTGTAGGGCCCAGGGACCTCTGGGTGAACTCAGTGATGCTTTTTCTTGGCTACACGCTACAGTGACTCCTCTGAAAGAATAATAAATCCTTAAAGAGCCGGTATGTCATTGAGAGGCTTAACAATTCAAAAAGTCGTGACTCATCACTTAAGGTATGAAATCACTGAATCACTGATACAAATACAAACCGCCCCCCCACCACCTACTGATTAAGGATGGCTTTGTCAGAAAAATTCTGGGAATTTCTGTTTCCTCCTAAGCCCTCCTCTGTCCCATAATCCTTTGCTTATAAATCCAAATATTTTCCCTAAAGGTTAGCGCAGAAACATTTTATAATGAACTGAATTGTGTTTTTTTTTTTTTTTTAATTTAAAGTACATGCTTTCAAACACATTAATACGGCAGGATCGTACCAATGCTTGGCTTAAAGCTTGCCATTAACCCACCCCTTACCCCGCAGGAGACGCCTCACGCCCCTTCCAACCCACTCGTTACTATGACAGCACACTGGCAGCGCTGGTGCGGGCGGGGGTACGCCTGCTCTTCAGTGGCGGGCCCGAGGAGACGGCTGGCCTGTTGGCGGAGCTGGCTCATGTGGAGCAGCGCAAGGGCCAGGCCATCGCCGTGCCCACTCAGGTCGAAGGCCATAAGCAGCAGGCTCTGCAGTTCTACCTGACGCTGCCCTGCGTCAGCTATGTCACCGCCCTCCACATGTGCCACTCCTTCCGCTCCGTGGGCCACCTAGTGGACAGGTAGTGCTCCTATCCTTTCCCGACAAGCCTCTGTCCATGCTCAGCTAACTCACATTTACATTTACAGCATTTAGCAGACGCTCTTATCCAGAGCGACGTACAGCAGGGCTCAGTAGTCCTTGACTATTCTTCACTCTTATAAAACCAGACTTGGATAACAAGTGTCAGCCGACTAAGTTGCTGCCAGCTTGGTTACGCACCTAAAAACCCCGTTGAAGAAAGAACATTAGTGCAGAGAAGAGAGAATGTGTTAGTAGTTTTTTTTAAATATATAATATAAACATAACGTTTATATATAAGATGGTTAACATCCAAGGTGTTCCTTGAAGCACTGCTGATTTTCCAGCCTTCCTTAACCTGTGAGCCAGGTGTGAGGCCTCTGGCCAATCAGAATCAGTAATTATTATACTAACTACCTGGGAGAACTGAAAACAAGGCCTGGAATTGGAATCAAGGTCCAGATTTGAAGAACCCTGCCCTATACATTAATGTAGACCAGGGGTGGGCAATCTTATCCGCAAAGGGCCAGTGCTTATGCAGGTTTTTGGGATAACCTTTAGGTCAGCTGTTCAAACCCAGGTGTGAGGACTCTTCAGCCAATCAGTCCTCTAATTAGTAATATAATTAGGCAGTGAAAACCCGCACACACAGCGGCCCTTTGAGGATAAGATTGCCCACCCCCAATCTAGGCCATACTGTTAGTTATTTCCCCTCATTAGTTCTTGTTATCCTCATACTTTCAGCTGCTAATCGATGACTAGCACATATTCTGCTGTGATAATGTGGCTGTACAGTTGTACACAGACTAGTCTAACGATGGTAGTACTGAAGCTCGCCCTCATGCCCCTCAGCTCGGTGGAGGCCCTGATGGGCGGAGCCCGTGTGAGCCGGCAGAGAGCAGAGGAGATCTTCCGCTGCCTGCACTACCCCTGCAATCCGGACATGCTGCCTGATGCTGTGGGCGCCAGGAAGCGTAACCTTTAACCTCTGACCCCTGAACCACATGTAAGACCACAAACTGTGCTATTTCTCTGTCTGCACTTTAAAGACAAAGAACAACTTGGCAATGGAGCCCAGCAGGGTACAGTTGCTTTCGTGTTACATTTTGCACTTTGGCTGTTTCTGATTCAGATGAGAATATGAGCAGTGAATGTGACCCTCAGTGTCTATTCATGCGAAGGGCTAATTGCAACTTTTTATGTAGCAATTGATTTTTTCTTAATATCATTATGTTTTGTGTATAAAGGAAGTGAAAATGGTACAAATAAAACAAGTTTCATTTTTGCCAGTAGGTTTAATTTCAGTCTTAAAACATTATTGATTCTTATCTAGGTTAAAATTATAGTAACACTATCAAATAGCTAAGGAACCCCACAACTGGTACGTGGGTACGCATTCGCCGTATAAAGCGATATGCCCGGCAATTTCTTTTCATAGTAGCACAAATGCATATGTATTTTATGTACATTCATGCTGTCATGACAAGAAATGACCATGCATTTTAACCTTTGTGGCTGATTTGAACTACTTTCATGGTATAAAGGCTAAAATGCACAGTGATTTCTTGTCATAATAGCGCAAATGCACATAAAATAAATGTGAATTTGCGTTGCTGCGACAAGAAATTGCCCTGCATATTGCATATTTATATGCGTAAATTATATATTGTACTTGCGTACGAGTTAAGTGCATCCCTGCAAATAGCTATGAACACATGGTGAGCGGTATTGCTGTGCAATGTCAATAATTGATTGAACCGATTTTGGTTACTTTACTTGCTTACCATCATGCCCAGATTAGTAATGCTGGACACCATAACTCAGCTTCCCAAAAAAGGACTGCCTTTTACGTCTCTCAAATCTTTTGCTACCTTTGCAATACTGCCAGGCTCTGCCTGGCACTCACACAGCAAGACACAAATTCTTGTTCATACCCTGGTTACCAGTATAGATTGCAATGCCATTCTTGCAGGCAGTCCTAATAAATTACTTCATAGGCTCCTGGTCACCCAAACTTCCACCACTCGTATTATCACCTGCAATAAATCTAGTGGCCCTATCACCCCGATATTCATTCATATACACCAACTTCCTGTCCGATATAGGATTGAGTAGAAGATACTTTTGCTTACATTTAAAGCCTCACCTGTCTTTTATACCCTTATACTCTGCCCCGCTCTCTGCGTTCTCCCGTAGCTGAACTACTTACCGTTCCCTCCGTTAGACTCTGGGTGACGGGGCCTTCCGCTGCTCAGCACCCACACTTTGGGACTCTCTCCCCTTGACTATCTGCCAGTTGGATTCAGTTACTCAATTTAAATGCCTTAAGTCATCTGTTTAAATTTGCTTTCTCTCATGAATTGTTTTATTGTTACTCTTGTATAATTTTTATTGAGTATGAAGTTTATTTAATTTTAAAATCATTTAATTCATTATAAATGAATGAATAAAAAGTATTCTTTTAATTGCAAGTTAAAAATTAATTTTAGACTCAACAAATTCCTACTAGTGTATATTGGATTCTATTGGTTCTGACCTCATAGTAATATCAGATTACCCCTGGAAAAATACCCTCCACGGATTAAATATAAAAATTAATTTTTTGATTCTGGTGCAGATAATGACATATCATTTCAGTAACTAATCCCAGGTTTCCACAATTGGTATTCCTATACGTAGTACATTGGTATACTTGGTTAAATATATACTTTTTCTATATATATTGAGGTTGTCTTGGTTAAAACCAATAATTGTAGGTGAGGTTTTGTGATGCTGGTATTAAAAATAAGTCAATGTTTTAAACTTTGCATACAGAGCTGAGTCCAGAGGCATTATGGTTTAGGGAGAGCAACAAATAGCTTATGGTTTGAAGCTCAATGCTGCTCCTTGTGGAGGATTAGCAGTAAGATATTTTGACAAAGGGGTATTTATGGGAATTGGATGAAAATTTCATGATTTCCTGCACGGAAGCATTAGAGGAACATAGTAGCAAGATTGCTTTATCATTAGCTTACCAGCGATTTAAAAGAAGTTCGGGTGCGGGGTGGTCTGTGGCTCAGTGGGCTAGGTTGCCAGTTCAAATCTTTATCTGGAGAGTGAGTTCCCCCTTGATCCCAAATTGCTCCTGTGATTGGCTAAATAGCTGTATTTATTTTAGGGTTTCACACGCAAATGCCTGCCAATTAAGATCTGATTGCTCTGGCAGAAAAAGTTTAGCAAAACCGCAGATTTTTTTTTTTTTTTTACTAAACTCTGCTCAAAAATTTAATTTCAAAATTTTGGTTTTCATTTATGGATAGGGTTTAGTTTAAAATGTGGTGGCAATTCAAATTGCAACTTAGAAATCACAGTAATGGAGTTCAAAACCGAAAAAAACATGACTTTTGATTTAAACTGTACCAAATGAAAGAGCAGTTTTATCATGCGTGAGACAATCAGCTTCACTCAATCATGTAATTGTTGAAAATACCAGATTCTTGGTTACACTTGATAAGTAATACACTATACAATCACTTATACTGACATATTGTGTATGAAGTTTGACATACTGACAAAAATGCTCTCCCCTTTATTCCTTTAGTTTACGATTAATATCAGCTTATCTTTGCATATAATCTGTCTCAGTAAGTAGTTCATGGCCATTTTAACATGCTACAAGCAAAAGCAAGAACATTTTTCAATGTAGACTGGTCCTGAACTACCTTATTATAGGACCAATATAAATTCAGTAACTAGATATGGCCACAAGGGTGCAGCAAAACATAAAAGGACGAGACTTGAAACCTAACAGTGCTTATGGCTGCAAAGTTTCAAATACAGGTTAGCCTAGTTTTTTTTTTTTTTTTTTGGAGAACCCAAATACACCTGGAACTTATTGTACTCGAGACAGCAATGTGCTACTGTTATGAGGGGGAAAGTTTATATTCCAAGAAATAAATCCACACAGGATTAGATTTACCTTTATTTCTTTGGTAAAAGGCAGGTCGACAATTTCAGGTTACTGCATAGCTGTCTAACCTGACGTGCCTACTTTTGTTTACCAAGAAAGATTGCCTCAAATCGTTTCAGCCCTTATTTAATATTATACAATGGATTGCTTTCAGTAGTCATGCCCGTCCAGTAACATACAAACCAGTGTAGCAGGAGGCATCATGGATTCCAAACCCCACTGTTGGAAAGCAGGAAAACAGCGCTAGTATCCTGGCTACACAATTTAAAAAAATAACAGCTTTTCCCTTGTGTGTGACATGGAAACGAAAACACGCAAACGAGCAGACAAAACACTGACTGACGTAAATATTGCACCGTTCCCTAAACAAGCAGCGTCGCTCGGGAAACTTCAGCCGTTCGCAGAACGTTGATGCCGAACAGTTTTGGATTGGAAGGGCGGTCACCCACATGCAGAATGACCGAAATCCAAGAACCACCGCTCGAGTTACTCTCGCAGACTCTGCCCTACTATTGTCTTGAACAAAAGGCAGTTTATGTGAGAAAATGTGGAAGGCTTTGATAATCTTTAACAAAGATAAACCATTTAATCGTGAACAGAGAACTTCAGGAGCGCGTACTGTTAAGGGAGACGAGAAAACCAGGGTAATAAATAGCGTATTCTGACCGTCCATTCGAGAGAAACGCAAACTTAAATACAGGGCATAGTGTCAACACAAATAAGGATGAAAGTTGGGAAATTATACTCCCCCACATCATGAACATTACATACATTCACACATGACCAGGACCTCAAATTTAAAAACATTCACAGGCTACAGGTTCTGTCTGATGCCACTTCAGAACTTAAGTCTGTTTGTGAAACGCTGCTGGGTGACTTTTCCCTCTGCCAAGTCAGCACTATTCCTCCTCCACTAGTTTCACTGATGCCTATTCCAGCCGGGTGACGTTTACGCTTCACCTCGGTGCATTCTTTCGACTGGCAGTTTCATCGGAGAGACTAACCTGATGAATCGAGCTGCGGCTCGCCAGCCGAGCTCCTGACAACGCCACACCCACGGCGCGCTGGAATGTCACCGCGTCCCAGCCTTTGCGAGTGGGCAGTACCACACAGCCATTTCCTTGCTGACAGCTGTGGGATGGTAAAGTTTCAGTATTACTAATAATTCTTCTGTCCATGTCCCATTTGGAAAACCCCTGGAGATGCTATGTACTACAGCAGCACACGGCCTTTATGCTACACTGAGCCTCAGCGTATCAATCCAGCACAGACTAACCCTCAAAGAGCAGTTCCATCTTTAACTTAATATCTGACAACCATTTTTTGGGTGGGCGGGGGAATCACTTTTTTTCTCATCCTTACTCCTCAATGTCAAAGTAAGTTAAAAACTAAAACCGTAGATAAAAAAAACCCCAAAAAAACTTGCTTTGTACAGGAAAAAAACTAAATAAAAGCAAATAAAAACCAAAGGGGGCATGTTATATTTACATGCATAGAGTTTCACTCTGCATATAGAGGTTATGAAAATAAGCCTGTCCATGCTTGGTTCTCTCATGCAGGCCATGGCGACTGCTGGACAGAAGGAGGCGCTCTCAGTGAGCAAGGGAGGAGGGGTAGAACCCATGACTCGAGTCAGTCACAGGCTAGAGGGCTGTGCCTGTTGCTGCATGCTATGAGGAGCAGGCTCGCATTCCTTCAGTCCCCCTCCGTCGCCCCTCATGTACATGAGGAACAGAGTCACTGTGGCGAACGTGGTGGCGTTGACAGGGAAGGCGCGCAGCAGAGTGGAGGTGAGGCCGCGCGTGAACACGCGCCAGCCCTCCTTCTGCCAGCTCTGCCGCATGCAGTCCATGATACCGTTGTACTGGTTGACGCCACCCACACCGTCGGCCTGTAGGCGGGACTTGATGACATCGACTGGGTAGGTGGAGATCCAGGAGGCGATGCCCGACATGCCACCGGCGAAGAGGAGCTTGGGGATCATGTACGGGTCTTCGGGCTCGCAGCCCAGCGAGCGCGTCAGCACGTCATAGGCCAGGAAGTAGACACCAAAGCCAGGCGTTTCACGGATGAAGGTGGACACCATTCCCCGGTTGATGCCCCACACCCCCTCCTTCTTGTAGATGCGCACCAGGCAGTCCAGGGAGTTCTTGTATAACTTCTTCTTAGACTTCTTCTCACCTGTGCCCTGCATCTGCATGCGCGTCTTGGCCAACTCCATGGGACAGCAGATGACACACTGGATGGCCCCAGCAGCTGCCCCCGCCAGAAACTGATTGAGGGGCGTGTCCTGGCCTAGCTGCCGCAGGGTGTTGCCCTGGACACCAAACACGATGGCGTTGATGAAAGTTAGGCCCATCATAGGTGACCCGATTCCCTTGTACAGCCCAAACATCTGCAAGACACACAGGGAGAACAACAGTGTCATCTAGGCACAGTGAGTGGCTCAGCGGGCTGAGTCTCTGTAGCTGTGAGCAGAAGGTTACCAGTTTGAGCCCCAGCATCAGAAGAACAGGCACATGTCTGTGGGCCCTTGAGTGAGGCCCTTAACCCCCAGCTCCAGGGGTGCCACATATTGGCTGAGCTCTACAGAGAGCAAAACAGGGGAGGTGAAGAGAAGAATTCTAGTGTACCCATACTCATTTGTGCAAATGACAATTTAATCTAGAAGGAAACTAGTGAGTGGATGGGTGTTTTGGTGATGAGAGCGCAGACATTTGGGTTGTGAACCTAATTCTGTTGATGCATCTGTGAACCTGCCTATAAGTGCCTGAGCCCAGTATTCCAGACCCAACCAGCAGCTGGTCACCAAACTCAAAAGGAGCATTAGGCTTGGGGTCTGTCATGCAAGGAGACACTCGGGTATTAAATGTAATTTTTGATCTGACCAACTAGCTAATGCTCTCACGTTACTGTTATAGCTGGTAATTGCGTATAGCACCCATTAAAACTAAAGTGCACTACTGTATTTTCCATTTGCTGATGGGCTCCCTGCATTTCAGATTGGCTAAGCAGCAGGAAATGAAATATTTGCTCTTTCGGTCTGATGATGAGCTCCACCTGCTAATCGGCAAAGTCACTGGAGGGGACAGCGATGGCCCTTTCCGATAACACATCAGCGTGTATGGTACTTTAAGATGAATCTTATTAGGCTATTAAACTTTTCAGAACAGAGAGAGCACCTGCTGTCACAGGTTTCATAGGACCATTGCAAGGATGTCTGGAAACTAGGGCCGCCGCGATTAGCCGTAGTCGATGATGCTGACGCTGAAAATGCATCGACGTCTATTATAAATCAACGCATTTTTTTATTTTAATGAAATTACCTTTATGATTTCTAAAATGTTTCAATTAGTTATAACAAATGTTTTCATTTATTATCACTATGTAATTATGGGAGTTCAAATTATCACAAAACAAAAAGGTGGTTTTACACTGTGCAAGGTTTTGATGGCATACCATACCGGCACTAGTGCTACGCAGGAGCACCTGAAGAGGGGAAACAGTGGTTTTACCTCCTCTCGCAAGTGCCAACTATTCATGTTCATTAAATTAGCATTTGTGCGGAGAGCTTTTTAAAATGTCCTTGTAGCTGCCAAATACAGTGATTATTAAAGCCATAAAGTTGTCTACCTGCTACCTTAGAATTTCCAAGGAATAAGTTTTCTCAAACAGTAAAATCTGGGCTTATTCCACGTTGACTAACTGTGCCAGTGTGTGTTCATGCAAGTTGGCCTGTTGGGATCAGTGTTTTCATAAACTAAAAAACAAAAACGGACACTTTTTAAAAATAGTTTGTGAACTGAAATAAAAATGAAAACTTACCAAAAAATGTGTCAGACATTCATTTGCAAAAAGTACCACGACACCAACATCTTTTTACCTTGCCCCAAAAATCTCCTCTTTCAAAAGCTGATGTGCCTGCTGAGTTGTCCCTTTCTCCACTTCAGTACTTATCGCTTTCATGATTTACCAAGACAGTCACATGTGGCGTACTCTGCTAACCGAATTTAATAAGCATATGAATATGCCAAATTTATACAAATTACTACATTTTGGGCACCAAAATACACATCTTATTAATATTTTAGGCAAACAACTAATCTGCTTATCAAATTGCGGGCGAAAAAAATGTCCTTATAGTGCCGAAAACCCAGCGCCCATTATCTAAAGCCCTGCGATGTCATACAGACAGTTGTTGTTAAAATTAACTTAAACGGTCAATTTGATTTTCTGGATGAAAATGAATCGTTTCGATTAATCGACTAATCAGTAAAACAGTCGATAGATAAAATCAATAGAAAAATAGTCGTTAGTGACAGCTCTAGTAGTAATAGAAAGACAGCTTTCTATTAGAGAATGATACATTTTTAAACCTGTAACCATCAATACAAATGATTTCACATGTCACTTGTGCTTTTGGCCAAATTTTGCTCAAACTGCCACTGGGCCTTTCACGCTACAAGGATCAAGTTTTTTTTATTGTTTTCTCTTCATATGATGAACAGTGGAGGAAACTTATGGTGCTTTTCCACCGGTATGCAAGAACCAAACCATAGCGATCCTATTTACAGTATGGTTCCAGCTCACTTAGATTTTCCAGTGCAGAAGAGTCGGCCCTGTAAAGGTGTTGGCGGGTTTGGAGGGTGACAGTAACGTAAAACCGAAGAGACGATTATTTACTGTTCACATGGTGCAGCATGTATGTGAGAATCGCCATTTTATTTCAGCATCAGACGCTAGCGAAATTAGCATTAGCCTGATAGTGAGCAGGGCCATATCAGCATAGGTACAGGTCAGGTACGGCTCCCATAATTTACAATGGAAAACCATCTCTTGGTTCAGTTATGTCCTTACTGGCAGTGGAAAGCTGACAATTCTGGAGAGAGGCCTTTCAGTCACGAGTCCTGCCACAAGCCACTTGACCCTGAGATATTACCAAGTGTTTCACTGTTGAGTCACCACCTGTCTCTCATCCTCAGCAGTGTAGACAGTTTGGGTTTGTTCCAAGCTTTTCCTGGAATCCAAAAGGCTTCTTAGACATCAGTCTGCAGAACATGATTTTGCAGGTTTGTCATTCCGCAGTCACTGGCTTACTGCCAGCACTTATCCAAAACCGACAAACAAGCCTTCCTCGATCTTCAGGTTTCATTTTCGCCTTGAAGTCTTATTGCTGGCTAGCTGCCTGTGCTTCAGTTTGCACTACTAACATCCATTCAGATCAACCCAGTGAACACAAGTTCAATAGAACCCTTCGTAGGTTCTAAGGCTCATGTATAGAAGTTCAAAGTAAGACCAGTGTTTGAAGGTCAGTTCCTCGCTATAGGACTATGCATGCCCAGCAGTCCTGGGTAACTCACTGCTATTCTGCTATTTGACAACATGGCTGGTGAAATCAATACTCTCTCTTGCTGGCAGCTCATACTGCATTCAGCAGGTAGGCTGGTATGAATACTTAGACCCAGTTTTTCCAGAAGCTTCCTGGCACCACAGGCCAGCTTATCTGTGCTGTACAGCCACGTGTCCCCCGACAGCGGTTTGACTTTATTTAACCCCGAAGCAGATCACGCCCCCATGTGATCTGCTGTTCAGCTGCCAGCTCTGTGTGTTTTTAACATACCACTGTCGTGCATGTTACTTTGCCCGGCACCAGGGAGGACTGGCAGCGGCTGGTTCTGACAAGCCTCCGTTCCTCAAACAATGGGTAGAAAAAAATACACACGTGAAATGAAATGATGATAGACAAGCTTATACTCACAGACTCCTGCCGTATGATGGACTGGAAGCAGTGAAAAGTCCCCCGATACAGAGGCTTGTCCACATTTTGCACCTGCAGTCGGACCTGGAAAAACAGAAGCCCCCCTATTAGCCAAGGGCCCGGCCTCCCGAATTGCCCCCACATTTAACACTCCTGACAACAAGGAAACCTTAACGTCTACCAACATAACACTGTGGAGAAACAGAAACAATTAAATCCAAATTCTCTTTTACAATGAAGTGGGTGAAGATGGAGTCTTGTGTGTTACTTTTGGAAAGAAGGGTGGTTATGTTAAACTGAGCGATCAATGAGTGGCTAGTTTTTTTTTTTTTTTCTCTTTTGGATTTCTTCTTTTTTCTGGTCACAAAACAAAGACTGAGAGAAACAGAAGGATTGACCTTGACTGTACTTACAAGGTAACACTTCCGTGAAGAGGTAGTGTAAGCCTCACTTTCATCTACAACAAAGTAACACTTTTGCTGTTAAAGGACAGCCCCTGGCTCAGAGATAAAGTCAGTTAAAGGCAACAAGGCAAACCGAAATGAAAAATAAAACCTGACATGGTGTCAAGCGTTAAGAGACAGAAACATACTCAATCCCATCTCTTCTGGTCAAAACGCTACAGAGTGCTCCAGCTAATGAACAGCAAGAGAATTCACACAGACAAGCAGGGATTTCAGGGGGAAGTGCCTATTAGCTTGGCAGGACAGCAATATTCATCTGGTAATACGTATGCTGACATCACTAATAATCATTTAATGATGAGGACATGGGTTACATTAGCAACCTGCTCAATGATAATTATCCAGAAACATTTATAAATTCTAGGTTAATATTTTTACTGACAACTCACTACCATCACATGAGATTAAAAGTAGTATCTGTCTAGATATCACTGCCTTTATGGGTAAAATTACGGCTGGGGCGAGGGGGGGCGCTCCATTTTAAATACAGTGTTTCAGAAGAACAAGAACTCTCCTCAAAATACCATATTGCTACAGCTATATAGGGAGGTGTTTAATTAAGATGACTGTCATTAAAATTTTGAGTCATTTTTAAAAAGGGCACCATTAGCCTGTAGGTGGTGCCCAAGTAACCGGTGCATGTAGTACATGTCGAACAAGATCATTTCACTGGATTCTGCGTCAACAACATGAGTCAATACACATGATCAGTGAGTCACTACACAATTTTCCTTAAGACTCCCTAGCCAAATGACTTACTGAATGAGAAATACAAAAAAAATATATATCACTTATTCGAAAATGTTACCGGCAAGTTGGGTGTGGCATCTTGTATACAGGGGGATCCTGGAGTTAACAAAACATAGCATTCAAAAATACAGAATCCCTAAAAAGGTTAAGAAAGAGAAGATAGAGGAGGGAAAGCAGGGTACCTGCAGTTCATCTTTTAACAGACATGACTGTCTTTCTATGAGCTCTGCACACATCCTGGGGCTAGGAGGTTAGTTGGTGAGTTGTTTTTGGGGGGTAGGGCGGGGGGAGGGGGGGAGTGGAAGGATGCAGGAGATTAAAGGCTTGACATTTAGTTGTTTATAGCGTGGGTCTGGAAAAATAAACTGAGCTTGCACATCCCCCCGCCCCCGCCCCCCCGAACATACTGAACAGGTGCTGAGCACAAAGTACCCATCATGCAGTCTCACTGTTCAGTGTGTTAAATGATTGTCACATTATATACATGGACACTCGTCCAGCCTCTCCAGCATAAACATGCAATGATGACGTGAGCATAAAAGCACCTTCTGTTTAATTCACCCATTTCCTGGCTCTTGCCAAAAAAGGATTTCGTTTAACAAATGTTTTTTAGTGGCATGGGGAGTCCACCTCAACTGGAAAAATCTAAATTGGAAAAACCGGGGGGTGGGGTGCGGATACAAACGACTCACTGGGCCACGAGGAAGACACTGATACTGGAGGAAGAAAGGCAATGCAGACAGCAGATTGCCTTTCGTAATGCGCATGGCCTCGCTTTATACATACTATTATGTTTGCTTTTAAATCAGCATTTCGTTTTGAGGTTTGATGGTAGCATGTGTTGAAGATTCCACCAGTTGTCCTACTTGGTTTCTTAAAGCCCCCAAAACACCCCAATAGACCTCAAATATAATTCGACAATCATTGAGAGGAAAAAAAAAAATTGTCCATGCAACAAAGGTACAGGCAAGCACATAAGACATTTGATAGGAAAACCCACCTTTACAGTATCAAAGGGGTGTCCTACCAAAACACCAGCAGCACCTGTAAGCACAGAACAAATATTAGGCTGCATCCACTTCTGAGGCTCTTGGGACCCATCTTGCTTAATAAAATCGATAGCCCCGATGTCATCAGAAACTGAAATCAAAAGTACATCCCGTCCTCCAAGCCAAAAGTAGGAACAGCAATTAGTCTGTTCAAATCTGCCTGCACAAGCTGGACTGAAAGGGCCTTTTTACAGCAGCCATGCATCAAGCTGTGAGCAGTCTGATGCAATAGCAGAACCGAATTACATGACTGGCTTGGAATGCCAGAAATCAGATGCACAGGAAGGCACAAGACAACATCCACTACAGCACAAGAGACAAGGTATACAACAAAGTAGCAATTTAGTTAATATTTTATGTTCACTGTGGTCTTACTGAAAGGTATTATTTATAGGCCAGAACCAGTGACTCACATGAACCTCATTAACCTATTGCTAAATGGGGACAATCTTCATTCACATCAAGCAAATCACATCAATCAAATGTTTACATCGACCAGAAGTGCTTGGTTACCTCTATCACAGTAACGCAATATCACTTAAGCAATGACAGTATTCATTACAGTTCAGGTAAATGTTTATAGCAACATGTGTGAGATAGAACATAGTGTAGTTTTCCAGGCGACACCTATAAGCCCACAAATCCTTAATGGTATCTTTTATGGTTAGTGTTCCTGGAATGGCACGTTCCTGATGTTGGTCAGGGCATCCAGTCATATGTCTTAATGCGATGCAAATCTCTAGCAGATTTAAGCGAACGGTTATTTCTGGTACTCGACCTAGACAAGCACCTCTCCAGCAGCAATTACAAAGTGAGTAATCCTATCTGACCCAGAGGGGCTTGTTCATCTAGACCAATCAAAAAACTGGTCATTCCCACAGCCAGCCTGAACTGTGAAACAGATGAGACATCAGTCTTCAGGGGGAACCAATGGCAGGAACCGTGTTGTCCTTGGAGCATGCAAACGAGACAAGGGTGCCAAACGTTACAGTAGCCATATTCACTATGAAATTTGGTTGAACAGGTTCTACAGGGGCAGTGCACCTCCTTAACGTCTGGTATTGCAAAAAAAAAAACATGCCTTCCAAAGACTTCGTGCCTAGTTGGCCAATGATCAGTCACAAGTTCAACAGGTTCCTTGTCAAGGTCTGGGAGGCATTCCACACCTATCAACAGAAAGCAGTGGCCTTCACAGGTCACATTTATGTTCCTCTTATGTAAATAAGAGGGAAAAAGTTAAAGTCAGTAGGCAAGGATGAAACCTGAAACCTTCAAATGCATTTGTAAATAAAAAGGTACTAATCATATGACTTAGAGACACAGCACACATTCCTCTCCCTTAAAGTTAACTAATTATTAATATGGAGAAAATATTAACTGTGGCTACAAATCATACACAAACAGGCTCAAAAAAAGCACAAGGCAGATCCCCCAAGGGAGGTTTTTGTCATGAGCTGGTCTATATGCATCTTATGAGAGGCTGAATTCCTGCACTCCCTCAGAAAGGATTACAGAACAGATCAGACTAATCTCAGGTAAATCAGATTGTAGATGAAGAGAATCTTCTCCTGTGCAGGAAACCACATACAGTCATTCCCACATGTGCATTTCTTCAAATTCTAGTACAGTCCATAGTCAAAGATGAATGCTTTTAACATTCCTGCTTATCAAAGCCACACATATAACATTGATTCTTTTGTAAGCAGTTAAGGTCAAGCACCTTCGGTTTCGTATCTGCATATGTGCCATTGTTGAGCTGCATGTTTCAAGGAGCTGCAGTCACGTCATTTCTAATTAAAGCTGCGCTAACAGGTACTCAACTTTCCTGGGGGGGGGAAAGGAGACACGAGCACAGTAACGAGCGTGCGTGTGCATCCCTTGGCTTCCTAATTCAAGAGCTCAGAACTCTGAAGCTGTATATTTTTATGAAGTTTCGGACCCTAATAAGGTGGCTTTGAAAACTATTCTGAGATCTTCAGGGACAGCCAAAAAACAAGAAACATAAAATCCTGAAAGCAGTTATATTGTTTCAATTGCATTATACATAATTTAGAGACAGACCTTCCTTCAGGTTTGTTTGCAGGTACAGCTAAGATCATTTATAAAAATGTTTCGTAAGTGATCATAAAACATGCATCGAACCAGTGGTTTCATAGTAATAACTCTGGAATTTTGAAACAAGCCTTGAAAACTAGGTCACATGGTTAAAGTATTTACTTCCTCATAATTTTACCTCTTACCCCTTAATTAACTGGTCAACTAGCACTGCGGCTGCACTGACCACCGCTGCATAACGGAGACCTCTTGAACTATAACTGACGTAAAATGAGATTAAAAAAAAAATTACCATAAAAAGTTCAGTATAAATTAGGGATACTGGCTTGTCCCACCTTTATGCAATAATGCATCTTTAATATAGTTTTAATTTTACTTTCAATTCCAGACAAGAATAAAGTGAATTTCTACTGAAGACGATTGCTGTTGGTATTTTAAATGATCAGAAAAACGGTGCCCATGTTTGTTGGCTTGTTCGATGGCAAAATGTTATCTGTTACATTAAACATCTTTGTGGGCGCATTTCTCCAATCTGCACTGAAACGGTACATGTATAATTCACGGGAATTTCAGCCCGACACCGGCACCTCAGCCAGCTCTAGACGGCTAACAGCGCCTTAAGCCGCTTTCCGCGAACTTGGCTAGACTGCCAGGTCTGATTCATTACCGCCGAAAATGCCCCAGTCTACAGCTGGCAGACAACGTGAATTTACTTCCGGATCGGAAAAACTGATTATTCATAGCTCATGAAACCGGCGCTACCATCGCAACAAAACGAGTTATATGTACCTGTAGTTCTTAAATGAAAATCACCTCAATCCGCAGATACATGTTACTTGACTAATTACCTAGATAATCCCCCCATTAAAATGCACAGGTCCGTTTAACGCTACCCAGAAGAGCTGAGAGAACGCAAAGCGTCCTTTGGTTTTAAGATTAGCCTGCTTTTCTGTGCTTATATGCCCATCTATTCCCATGCTATTCGTAGTGTTGAATCGGCCGACCAGCTAGCCAGTTGTGCGTTTTATAACGCAATATACCATATTCGGACTTACCTCCGATGCATCCTGCAACAAAGTCCAGTGCCATTCCCTTGTACAACTTAGCTAGCAATGCGTATTTTCCCCGCTAAACTAGTCACTATCCGTCGAGATTTCCTGCTGAATCACGATATCTCTCCCTAGAGTTGTGCGTCTCCCCTCCCTCCCAACTACGTCCAGCTAGCTAGGTAGTTAAATTGCCTGTGCTTCCAGTTAATTAAATTTACTTTTCCTAGGGCTTTGGTCTATGATCTCGGATGAGCCTGGTGGAAGTCTTAAATATGCCTGGCCAGGTATGATTTGAGGAATATGATTTATTCATATAACATACAGCTCTATCGAGCTGCAGATAATTTTTCGCACCCCCTGTCCTTTCTAGCGCCTTCTATTTCTGTATTGCAGTGGCGAGTTCAAAATGAGTTGTATATGTCCTTTTTTGGGTGAAGAAGTTGGCCAATCGTATCGTTCGACAGACGACAACGCCCCTAAATCCTCTTCGCCCCTTGCTTCCATTGGCTACATTGTCGACGTATACTCACACGTTTTTGTGCGTCTCTTCGTAGGCTATTGACAAAACGGGTTCATGACAGGTTGTTGCACGCAAACAGCAGTGGATGCGAGGAGGTGGTGTTGCAAACGTTCTTGTGTACACGTGGACATTGCAGACTTATTAGGTACGCAGGATCCGCCATATATTCAGTAGCACCAGATTCTTCGTCAGGGGACAAATAAATGTTGAAACCAGGCCGATTTTCCGTTCTTTTTATGTAGTCGCGTTTCGGGGAGAAGTGAATCTGCAACTTTTTTGTTGGGTGTTTAAAATACGGTGCCGTTTTTTTTTCGATGTTTCTGCTTAATGGTATTAGTAACGAAACACCAAAAATAGCATCGATGACAGCTTTATGGCAATCCAGATTTATATACAGTATATTTATATTACTAACATGAATATACTTGCGTATATACTTGTAAACAATCTGCTTCGGTTTATAAAAAGTAATTTTTCATTGTGAGAAGCCACTTTCTAGAAAATTTATTGATGCAGGTACTCCATAAAGTTACTTTACGAAGTAGTATGTGCCAGTGTGAAAAAACGACATGCTAGGAATGACTTTAGCCTCAAGTTAGGAGTCTAGTTGACTAAGGAAGGTTATAGTATCCTACCGGGAGTATGTAATAATAGGCCATCCTGACAAAATGACCACAAGAAGGAGACTATGTATGGTTTATTGTAGTCAGTTAGAAAAGGTTGAGGGGGGATTTCCAGCTATTTGTCTATAACAGCTGGAATGGCTTAGCCCTGTCATACATCTCAGACCTCATATGTTCCTACACAACCACCAGGCCCCTCAGGTCAAAATGGGTTTTCTGATGGTCCCTCGTGCCAAACAGGAGCTAAAAAGTGACCCGGTTGCAGCCCCTGGACTGTGCAAGAGTCTTCGTATGGCCGTCAGATCGGCTCCTACTGTTTATGTTTTTAAATCCTGTCTTATCCTGAGGGACAGGGCAAAAAATAAAAAGCACCTATTGCATGATGTGCACCCCCCGCCCCCGCTAGTAGTAGTATGGTACACTCTGTATGGTGAAATAGTGTTCTCACATGTATGGGAAACTGCATCTCATAGTGGGCCACCATATGTCATTTTCTTCACTGGGAGGGCACCCATCAGAGATATTTCATCATGTTTTCTCACTTGGAAGCACACTCTAGAGTGCAATTCATGAGTTATTTCCACCAGAAAGCACCCAAGGGGCACCTCTGGTTTACGCATTTGTACAGGCACCTTGTATGGCACTGCATCACATTTCCTCCCCTGAAGAGGCAACCATTGGGACAAGTCCACACATTCTCACATATGAATGGACTGAGCATGTCAGGCTGGGGAAGATCACCTCAGACTTCCTGACCCTCAGCACTGGTGCACCACAGGGCTGGGTACTGTCCCCACTGCTCTACTCACTACATAGAAATGACTGAACTTCTGGAAACACAGCTGTAAGACTTCTGAAGTATGCAGATGACACTGCACTAACTAGCCTCATACAAAATGGAAATGAGTCAGCGTACAGGCAGGACCTGGCCCAACTAGGTGCAGCCAAATTAACCTGAAGCTTAACACTTAACACTGTGGAGATAGTTGTGGACATTAGGAGACCACCCTGCCAGCCACCTCCCCTCATCATTAGTGGCACAGCGGTAATCCCAGTAGAATCACTCAAATTCCTCTGATCCACAATCTCACAAAACCTGACATGGGAGGTCAACACTATCTCCGTAATCAAAAAGGCCCAGCAGACGATGTTCTTTCTTCAACAGCTGAGGAAATACAAGCTGCCACAAACACTGCTGGTGCAGTTTTACTCTGCTATCATAGAGTCTGTCCTTACATCCTCTATGATTGTTTGGTTTGGATCATGCATTACAAATGAAAAGGCAAAACTTCAGCACATCATCTGCTCGGCAGAAAAGACCACTGGATGCAGCCTCCCACCTCTGCAGGAGCTCTACGACAACAAACGCAGGAAAAGGGTGAACATGATCGACACTGACTCTACACACCCGACCATCTCCATCTTTCAGCTACTACCTTGAGGGGTGAGATATCGGACTGTTTAAATTAAAACTACAGGGCACAGAGACAGTTTCTTTCCAAGGACTGTGGTCCTGCTCAACAACAGATCACATGGATCTCCATCCCAGTAACATAACACGCTGCATTGGCTGACTGAAGATTAATATACTCATGGCTATTCTCCTAAAACAGGATTAGAACACTGATATTGTTCATTTTGTTTAGTACTTAGTACTGTGTATATTGCTAATCTTGACACACAATGTACACTGCATAACATTCAGAAATCTCTTTAGTTAATGCACTGCCTAACTTTAATGTAAAAAGTCTGCCTCAGTCACACAGTTAAAATTTATAGCTTAGTATGTCATATTGTATTCCAGTTTTTTGTTACATGCTGAAAGTTGCACAACCATTTAAGGATCTCACTATTTAATGCAGTCTCACTTTGGTCACAACTAGTAAGGACATCTAGAGTATATATTACCTAATTTCTTTTATATTTATTTAATTATTACAGGTTTATTATCTTGTTTGTATTGGAGCGAAACGTCAAGTCAAATTTCTTGGGTCATCTTACTAGGCTAATAAAATTGATTCTGTTTCTGTAACACACAGGCTTATATATGTTTTGACATAAAACGTGCATTATCATCGTCATATATGCCTATTTTTTTCTAGAATAATGTTAACATACTGAATATTGAGTCACGTTGGGAATGAAATGATTAAGTCATTACCCTAAATTCCAATTGCACTGTTAATTATCTAATTCGTGCTGTCTGACAGTAAACACACGGCGGGACACTCGGCAACACTCGGCTCTGCCCGGATCAAAATTCCTAACCGCATGGTACGGAGGACATTGTAATTTAAAACGTCTCCTTGCTGTTGCCTGCTAAGGTTACCTTACCGATTCCAGATTAAACGGAAATCACCTTTTAAACCTTAAAAGATGCATTATGTACTGTAAATAAACGATAATAGTGAGAATCTTAATGAATTCGAAGAGCAAATTGCTGGATATTTAACTCGTTGCAATATTAATTGGCGTTACTCCTGGGAAAGAAGAGGGATGCATTTTGCAGATTTCATAGCTGGATCTATCGGAGGTAAATAAAATAACCGATTAAATGTTAGCTACAACAGGCTCGAGCACCGATACTGACAGGATGATGCAACACATCTCGCGGATTTAATTGGCCGGTGGCGTGAATTGTTCTTTGGTAAACAGGGTCAACTGAGGGTCGTGAGCTTACCCAGCAGATTTTACGCTGATAATCAAGATTACTACTTCTACCTTACAGATTTTATAAGAAGCATACTCTGTTTGAATAAAGGACAAGTCATTTCGCCCGTGCTTGCAGACTCGGGCCGCTCGTCCAATCAGATTTGTCGCGCTGTTTCTCCCGTTTCAGCCGATTTTTTGTTACAGATAGCAAGCGAACGAGCTTCTTTGTTAGTTAATATTTACAAATAGTTTTGCATAAATGTATAGTATTTTGTTAATAATAATACTTATGTTTTACACCTTGCTTTGGCAAGGCGTAGCTGCACAACGCTTTTCGGCAATGTGAATTTCCGATGTTATAATACTGCATTTTAATATGAGACGTTCTACCACGTGGGCGGCCTGTGTAACGGTCTGTATGTGGGTGACCTCACACCTCCAGGGATTAAATCCTGCCTTCGCTGCGTTTTGTGCAGGTTGCGTGGTCTCTTCTTGTCGTGCGGGTTTCCTCGGGGTACTCCGGCTTCATTCAGCAGACTACAGATATGCAGTTAAGCTAATTGGCATTTATATATTGTCCATACTATATGATTGCGTGGGAATGTGTACGTGGATGTTCCTCGTGATGGACTGGTATCAGATCTAGGGTGTACCCCAGTCTCGTGCGTCATGCTGCCTAGGATAACCGCCAATCCCCTTCCAGGATAAGGGAGTAGAACAGGGCTGGGCATCTCTGTCTGCTCCACTAAGGGCCAGTGTGTATGCAGGTTTTTGGGATAACCTTTAGGTCAGCTGTTCAAACCCAGGTGTGAGGACTCTTCAGCCAATCAGTCCTCTAATTAGTAATATAATTACGGAGTTGCAGTGAAAACCTGCATGCACAATGGCCTTTTCTGGACAAGATTGTCCACCCCTGGATTAGAAGATGGATAGGGAAACTATTAATATTAATTATACTGGAAAAAAAGCTTGCGTTTCTAAACCTAAAAAGTATTAAAAATATATCAGACAGTCTGAAACTCTATTGCCTTTCAAGTCTCTCATGTTTTTATATGCACTGCTTTGTCAGGGATTTTCTGTGTTTACCGTACTGAAATATCTGCAGATGCATGCAGATTGTTCTGTAGTTCTTGATAACAGGGTATGTGGCCAGAATGTGTAATATTCATGTGTTTTATCATATACCTAATATAGACCAAAAATTAGGTCGGATGCAAAGGAAATATATTTGGGGATGAAATGTCCTTCTGAAACTTGAGTTTTGTTTACAGGGGCTCTTGGGGTGGCTGTAGGGTATCCCTTGGACACGGTTAAGGTAAAAAAACATTTACTTATACACATCATGGTGAAGATGCATTGGTGCTGTAGCTGGCAGATTTTTGTGCCTTTCCCAGGTGAGGATACAGACCCAGAGGAAGTTCACAGGGGTGTGGCACTGTGTCCACAGCACCTGTAAAGCAGAAGGGGTGAGAGCCGTGAGCAGTCGCCGGGGTGGTGAGGGACAGCCTGGCCCATTCGCTCACAAGGATGGGGGTCCTAAGCTGTTGTTTGTGCTACAGGTGAATGGGTTCTACAAGGGCATATCCATGCCGGTCACCACAGTGTCCATCAGCTCGTCGGTGGTCTTCGGCACCTACAGGAACTGCCTGCAGGGCCTTCGCGTACTGCGTGGGGAGGAGACTGATACTCCGGCCCACAAGCTGGACATCTTCCTCTCAGGCTTGGCGGCTGGCGTGGCTCAGGTACTGGATAGCAGTTAATACCATATACGATATACAGTCGCCACTTTTGATTCACGAATTTGGCATTCACGATTTCAATTATTCACAAGTTGGCTGTGAACAATTAAATGGGAATATTTTTGAATGACGTGAAATCCAAAAAATATATAAGCAATACCAAAAATGAGACTGAGACCAAAAGAGTCTGTTTACTGAATAAATGCACGATATCACTGATTAGTCTGTTTTATATCCTGTGGGTGGCAAAAAAAAAACAGAATCCAGTATGAGATACTGGGCAAGGTCACATGACTGAGTTGAAAGATATAACGAGTGAAGAGTCCCCTCAGGCTCCGGCGTACACAACAGGACTGTTTCTTTTTACCATATGAAGGTATCGGTGATGTCCCCAGCTGACATTGTGAAAGTGCAGCTTCAGTGCCAGACGGAGCCCTATCAGGGCTTGACCTTGGACTCGAAACCCAAATACCGTGGGCCGATACACTGCCTGCTGACTATCGCCCGTGAGCAGGGGGTCCTGGGCCTGTACAAGGGCGCCGGTGCCCTGGCGCTACGTGACGGCTCCTCCTTTGCCACCTACTTCCTGACCTACAATGTCGTCTGTGGCTGGTTGACGCCAGCAGAGCAGAAGCAGCCAGGTGAGGAGTCTCGGCGGTAGCTCTGGAGCATGTTGATGCAGTTTAAAATGTCTGACGAGTGTGTGTGTGTGTGTTCCTTTGGGGGTGGGCTGGGGTGCCTCCTTCCAGACTGGGCCGTAATCATGCTGGCTGGAGGGGTATCGGGCATGTGTGGCTGGTCCGTGGGGACGCCCATGGATGTGATCAAAGCCCGTCTGCAGGTGGACGGCATCACCCAGAGGAGGTACAGGGGCTTTGTGCACTGCATCACTGAGAGCGTACGCCAGGAGGGCGCCAGCGTCCTCTTCAGGGGCCTGGGCCTTAACTGCCTGCGTGCCTTCCCCGTCAACATGGCCGTGTTCTGGGCCTACGAGCTGGTACTACGCTTCCTTCGGCCATAGCCCTAGACTGGCGTCTCACACCTTTGATCACGGCTCATCCCTAAATCTGTTTACAGGCCCGCACTCCTCTTCTGCTTTAGCACAGGTAAGTAGGAGGCGTTGTAGACCACATGCCATCATCTGGAAGCCTAGAGTATAGTCAACGTGTTTATAGGTGAAATTATTGTACTAAATTATTGATAATTATTATATATAGAATTATTATATAATTAACTAATTTTTGGTCATTTTTAAGCTCCTCAGTTGAGTTTTCTAATTAGCATTTCATAGTTAGTAAAATAGAAAATGAACACTGCAGGCAGAGAGAGCTTTGCAGCCAGGTGATGTTCAATGCACACTTTTTTTTTTACTGGTGCCAGTAATGCAGAGGTCTGCTTCACAATTCGAACATCTGTAGTTCAGTTAAAACAAAGTATTGCATAATTTAAAAATGGATTTAGGCATAAAGGATATATCTACATCGCTTTTTGGTAACTGCAAGTATAAATTGGGTATAGAATTACTGTTAGAGGTCAACAGCATTTGTTCATTTATTTATAAGTGACTTTCATAGGCTCCTGGTTTCTCCTTGACTAAATGTTCTACACATATTGGTTCTTTGCTGTACCAGAGTTGTAAACACCATTAGGGCCTTATTTTTCAGGTGTGCAGGCTGTGCACTCACAGAACATGCCCACTTTGTACCATGTGATGTACAGGAATACCAGAATATTCTCAGTAGGCCACTCACACTTCAGGAATATAACTAACATATCAAAATGTGCTGTATTGGGTTTTAATTCTGTAAATGGGGACCACAGCAGGCATGTCTCTAATGGTAATTTTTTAATATAGTGGTTTTGTTTTTCTATTACATATTAATCATTTAAAACATACACTAAGCCAAAAAAGAACACAACACTGTCCAGTGTTACACTTGAATTAATTTGTTTGCAACCCTATAAATTCAATCATTCCTGAGGTAGCCATATGGTAAAATTAACAGAAAAAATGTGACAGTTCATTTCCATATGCTACCCACCTTCTTCACTTTAATCAGTAGTTTCCTTTAATGCAGATAAAATTTAACGCAGAAATCTGTGTTTTCAATGAATGTTCAAATGTATTATATGATGAATTTGTAAAAAATATCAATATACTTAAATGGAATAATAATAAGATGGAATGTTAATAAAAGCACATAAATGATGTTACAACATGAACTGGTGCTCTGTGGACAGTATTTTTAATCCCTCATCCTTCTCTACTTTGCTTCTTGTGCAACACAATGTACACAAACTGACTATTGTTGAGTTTTTTTTCCGCCCACACATCTCTGGGCTGATTAATCTCGGCACTCTAAAACTCCTTGGTACAGCTTAGCATTTATTCATTCCAGAAAAAAGCTTCACATTCTTCCTAAAGATACCCCTAAATGGTCACCATCTGCTATCCTCCTGCCAGGCTTTGGCACAACACAAAAAAAAAAAAGCAAAGCGAGGTAAAGAGTAAGAAGCTAAAAGGTTCAAGGTCATCTTAGCGGGTGGTTTATTTATGCAGACAGCACAGCGTAGACATTCTGCTCATGTCCTGCGATAACAACAGCGTGGTGCCACAGCATGAAGGGGCCAGCGGGCTCCCTCTTAGGAACATTCGCTACTGCAAACCCTCTCAAGCTAGTAGCTGAAATCCAGTGGCCGGGGGGTCATGAACTGTTTGACGACCTCATCCGTGATCTCTTTCCGCTTCTCCTGGTGGGCTAAGATCATGGGCTGCAGGGTTTCGATCAGGCACTTCTTCAGCTCGCCTGTCAGGAGGGCCCCACTGATGTAGTCCTGGAGAGAGAGAGTCAAGCCTAGCAGTTATTCACACTGTTATATGGACAGGCACGTCATACAAACTGTGGGACCCTTGCAGGAGAGAACCAAAAGATTGCACTTATTAGACATACTAATAATAATATACTGCTAGATTCTCCAAAAACCGTATCTTGGGCCTTGAATGTTCATACGCAGGGTGTTGGTGCTCACCTGTCGGATCTTCTCCAGCTGATCGTCATCCTCCAGGAAGAAGGTGAGGTACATGAAAGACACGTCGATGTCAGGGTTGCCACCATGCTTCCTGTGGTCTTCGATGGTGTCTTTGCCTCCGGAGAAAGCATGCTTGTTGACCTATGTGATGGAGCATGAGTTTGCTTTATATGCAATATATAAAGTACCTTCAGATGGACTTTAACCCAGGAGGTATATATTGGAGGTAGAAATGCTACAATCTGTGCTGGGATCTGGAGGACAGTTTGTACCTTGTTCTTGATCTGCTTGGCGGTGTCAGTCAGGAAGATAGAGGAGTTGGGGTCACTGGCACTCATTTTAGTCTGGGCCCCCTGTAGGGCAGGGAAAAAGGTGGAGTGCAGGAGGGCAGGTTTGGGGTAGCCAATGCGGGGGGCCACATCACGGGTCATCCTGAAGTAGGGGTCCTGAGGTGACAACAGAGGACATAGCCAATAAGAGATGCACTCAAACTGATATGAACTCAAATGCTGCCTGTAAGCAATAACAATAGAACCCCAAAAAATTCACATTGGTTAAACATGTAGCTATTACCACATAATTCAGTACAATTATAGATATCATTTTAGGCAAAAACAAAAGTCTCATGCAATGCTATTTAAAAATAAACCATGGTATTTTAAAACAAATGATCAATAATAGACACTTAACTGGACAAAAAAAAAAACCTTTTTCCCCACGTTACATTTTAATCTGCACCTATCACTTTAAGCGATTTTCAGGCCAGTCTCTCGGACTCTGGCACAAGGCTTCAGATTGTGAAAGCTGTACTTTACGTGGCCAATGTGTTAATCTTTCCCATGTAAAAATATAGGTCAGGTGTAATGAAATGTTCTATTTTACACTTAAACCTCAAGGGGAAACTAACGATTCAGAGACATCAAAGGCGATCATGATGATTCAGAGAGGCCTCAGGGCTGCACTGTCTCTCAAATCTTTACCTTCATATGACATACAGTCACCAAACCTGTATAACTACATACTGACACATTCAATAGAAAGTCTATATTTGGCTGGACAAAACATGACCAGGTGTTACATGACATGATGCTTAAGGTACAACAAATCTGCCTTTAGGACTGGAAGTATGTGATGACAGATACTTTAATTGCATGGGCTGGCCTCTTTCTTAGATTAGCATATGTGCTTGTTTTGACTCTGGAATGTCCTTGTTGGTATGGAATGTGTTGGTGATGTACTTCATAAAAACCCATCTGACCGCCTGGAGAATATAGTGGAGTGTTTATGCACACTTCGTAAGTTACCGATCTCATGCTGACCCCATGTGCACTGACCCCAGACTAAATGTGTTTCAGTCTGAGGCTCAAAAAGTGACAACAACCAGAGAGCCTTAGCAGGGAGGGATGATTAAACAGTGACTCATTACAGTTAAGTTGTGAATTTTTCATTTAATCATAAAGTTGCAGCAAATTTCCAGGAACTGTAATGTATTAGCAGCCTTAGAAGGTCGGGAGAGGTGAGAAGTGAGAAACAAGTGCAGTGAACCAAGGCCTTAGGTCCCCTCACTAACCTGGTCAATGGCACAGGGAATCAGGCAATGCACATCCTTCCTGCCGTTGAAGATCTGGGGGAAGGAGGTGCTGAAGGAAGGGGCTGCCTGAATGGCCGGGAAACTGATCTTTCCTGGTAGATACAGGAAGAGGGAAAGGCGTGGAGGAAGCAATGCCGGGCAAAAGGATCTTGAAAATGAGTTAACGGGATGGTCTAGCCTGGAGGCTTTTTCTGCGTATTTGCTAATGTTCTCCAGCTATCCAGCTACAAATGGGATCTGGCCAAATTGTTTGCTGCCGGGGGCTTGAACTGGTCTAGTGGCAACGATGTCCATCTCTTGTGCACAAATCAGTTGCTTTGATATCATGATATTAACAAATCTTTTTATATTAGGGGTTTCCTTATACATATAGGCAAGGGGTGGAAATAAAAACTGAACATTAGCCCGTCAGCTAATAAAAACAAAATGCAAGCTGGACTGCATTTTTATTCAATAAGCCCAGTTCTGATTTGTAAGTTTCACCTCTGCGTAAAGGGCTCTGGAAGAGTTCAGGGTGGTGAGTTTACTACTTGTATTTTCAACAAAACCCAAACCATTTTCTCCTCCCAGGTGAAGCAGGGACCTTTAAACGTTGTAGACTTTGTACTGGACAGTAGCCTGATGTTTAACATCACTAGTTTCTACATTTCCCTATACACATATATACACTATATGGACAGAAGTATTGAGACACCTGGCCATTACATCTTCAGGAATTTTTATGACATCCCATTCTAAATCCTTAGGCATCAATATGGAGCTAGTCCCCCCTTTGCAGTGATGTTTAGTTCTTCCACACCGACCAACATGTCTTTACGTACCTTGTTTTGTGCACTGGGGCATCGTTATGTCAGAACAGAAAAGGGCCTTCCCCAAACTGTTCCACCAAGTTGGAAGCATAGGATTGTTCAAAATGTCTTAGTAAGCTGAAGCATTAAGAGTTCCCTTCACTGGAACTAAGGGGCCAAGCCCAACCCCTGAAAAACAACCCCATACCATTATCCCTCCTCCACCAAACTTTACAGTTGGCAAAATGCAGTCAGGCAGGTAACGTTCTCCTGGCATCTGCTAAACCCAGACTTGTCCATCAGGCTACCAGACAGTGAAGCATGATTCATCACTCCACAGAACATATTTCCATTGCTCCAGAGTCCACTCCATCTGACACTTGTGTTGTGTTTGGTGATGTGAAGCTTGCATGCAGCTGTTTGGCCATGGAAGTCCATTCCATGAAGCTCCCGGCCCACAGTTATTGTGCTGGACTTAATGCCAGATTAAGTCTGGAACTTTGCAGATATTGAGTCAACAAAGTGTTGACAACTTGTACGCAGTAGGCACCCCAGTACTCAGCGACCCCACTCTGTTACTTTGTGATCTGCCACTTCTTGGCTGAGTTTCTGTTGTTCCTAAATGCTTCCATTTTGCAATAATATCACTTACAGCTTACCATGGAATATCTAGCAGGGAAGACATTTCATAACAATATACATCTATGGCAATGAGTCTGAATGAAACATCTGAATTCAATGATTCAGAGGTGTGTCCCAATACTTTTGTCCATGGGGTGTATGTTAAACGGAACAAATATTACTTAGATAACGGGAATATTTCAACATCTGTTTTGCAAGATGTTCTGTGTCATGCTGGTAAACTCCAGCTTCCCACTCCTGACCGTCTTACCAATGCTGTCACTGTCTGTGAACCCGAAAATACCCTTCACCTGGTTGAAAGTCACATGCTTCTGGATTTTCACAATGTTACTGTAGAAGCCTGGGCTCGATCTGTAGAGAAGAGGAAGGAGTGCATATCACATCTGTCCAATGTGCTGAGGAATGGACCTTGTCTAAAACAGCTTGTGGGATATGGGCACATACATGGGAACCCCAAGTCCCCTGTTAAACATGTTGCATGTAAAGAGATCACCCCCATTTAACTGAGGAAAGTGTCACAAACACTACGCATCAGGTGCTGTTATAACGAGCTAAAATATGTTGTCTGGTGGGCTCTTGTCTTGGAATACTGAGCTCAAAAGTGCCCCCTAGTGTAACATAATTGGACAATTTATCTAAAACATGCGATTCCGAGACGATAAACGCACCTCTTTAAATAACTTTAAAGAGTTAAAAACATAGTTAACTAATTCAGTTAATTTTGTTAAAAGGACTGAAATAAAATCAAGGGCTTTTTCCTAGAACTATGTCCACTCTCTTCCATTCTTGTGTGGTTCCTTGCTAAGATTGCTTGCACTAAGGGTATCCATACAGCCTTTAATGGCAGACATGTTTACCCCAGGTAATCCAGGTCAGAGAAGATGAAGGTCTTGTTTATGTCGAAACCACAGGCGATGATGTCTTTGGCATTCTCTACGGCATAATGGTGGCACTCCTCCAGAGTCAGGTCCTTCCACAGGTATTTCTCATCGTCTGTTAGCTGGATGACCAGCGGCACGTCAAAGACATCCTGCAGCCACCTAAGACAGGGTCACCAGATTTCATATATCAACAATATGGAGATTTCTTTTAATATTGCTAGATCTTCTGCCAAATTTAATGCGACTGGTCACCAGCTTTTTCAGATAATCCAAAAAATTAGACGAGGATGTAGCTGCATCCACATTTAGCATATCTAAGTAGGAACGTCTCCAAGACCAAGGTGGTACCACTGATCCATGTACTCCGTCATTCAAACTTGCAGCATAAATATATGGCCAATTGCAGAATCACGGACATAATTTAGTGACCTTAACATCATGATGTATCGCAGCTACATACCAACAGACATGACACATGGGCGTCGCATGTCAGTGGTTACAGGAAACCCAATTTAGAATCTTGCTGGGTGGGCTGGTCCTGACCTATGCAGTGCCCTAGGCGGGCATCACCACTGCACCCCCCCCCCCAGTTAATTATTACTACTACTACTACTACTAATAACAACAACAATAATAATAATAATAATAATAATAATAACAACAATGACAACAACAACAACCTGCTTTGAAGTTTTAACGCATAATTTCTTTAATTGCATTAACTTTATTTGTGTTAGTTTTGATATCCCAATGGGAGAATAGCATGAGCAAAGACTGTTAATAGGATTTAATTTCTATATTCAATATACAGATTTTATGATTTCTTTTGATGATACTGCAACATTTGCGTACATGATTAATCGTGAAAAATAATCAATCATTTGAGGGCCCTATTAACAATCTCCACTCATTTTGGAATGCAGGTCTTCTCGATGCTACTTTTCTTACAATGTTTTCTTTTTTGGTCACACCTTGCTAATCTTACAGGGTCCTTCTCACCCCTCCTCTCCCCCCACATTGCGGCAACCCGGCACCCCATGTCACATAGCTGTTCTGCGGCTGCGCTGCAGAGAGCATGAGTACCTCTCGAGCACAGCGATGAGGAATGCGATTCACGGTGATACTCCCCGGTAATACATCTCGACACACGGTGGTGACGCGATATAATGCGCGGATAAGCGACAAAAGTACAATATACATCTATGGCAACGAGTCTGAATGAAACATCTGAATTCAATGATTAAGAGGTGTGTCCCAATACTTTTGTCCATGGGGTGTATGTTAAACGGAACAAATAGTGGCTGATCCTGCATTTATGTCAGTGTCTGAAATATTTGTGCGGACACCCCTTAGACGATGCCACCATGGAAAATGCCCATCTTGCCCTTGCCAGGATCCAGCCATGTCTGCTGGTTTGCTGATATATACTAATTCCACTGGCACTATAAAGATTTAGTTAAATGTGTGTGATGTTGAATCTTATTTTGTACAGTGTACTTTACTTTTCTATAATGATTGAAATACGTCCTCATTTCTGGGACAGAACTTAGGTCGATGGATACATGCATGTATGTACATGTGTATGTATGTAGAGGTATGTATATATGTAGGTATGTGGTGTGCATGGACAAAGTAAAGGAGAAGGCGGCACATGGGCCTCACTTTGTGAAGATAAAGGGGATGAGGTGCCCCATGTGCATGGCTTCTGAGGAAGGCCCCCGCCCCGTGTATAGGTAGAAGGACTTCTTGTTCTCATAGGCATCTAGGACCTGGTGCAAATCTCTGGAGGGGGACAACCAACAAACAAGAGGTTAGCAAAGATGTCACACAGACAGTCACCAAAACAAGCATCATCCGAGGAGAAATTTCTGATATCGCAGACTGCCTTGATGTTTATCTGACTCTGGAATGTAAATATTTGTTTGTGGTTTTTCGGCATCATACATCTTAACACACAGGTTGCGGCAGACTAAGTTCACATATTTCATCCAGCTTTTCCTTTCGTCTGGTTAGTTTTCTCAACTACACCGAGGCATAAAGTTAATTTTAGTCATGATACAAGGTCATAAGTACAAAGTAGGACTTTTTTGCCTTAAAAACATGTTGCTGACACAGTATTTCAGAGAAAGTCTGGGTGAAAAGAATATGTTTTGATACAAAGCGACTCACTGTTTAATGTTAAATATCGTTACTCATTTAATCATGGGAAGGAAAAACAAAACCTATGTATATAAAGCACAATGCAGGCTTTGTCTCTAGTTTATTTGCTAAAGTAGGTTTTGCAAATTAACTAGTGATAACTTTCGCTTTCACTTAGACAAGTGCTTCTCCATCCTGTTCCTGGAGGACCCAACTCACACCACTTTCAACCTGCTGCATTCATTATTAACCTATTAAAGACCGCCCGAGCCTGATTAAGGTAGGGTTGGAATGAAAACATTGTGGCAGGGGGTCCGCCAGGAACAGGACTGAGAACCACAGTTTTAAACTTCAAGTGCAGGTACCGCAGGTTCCGACAGAAAAAACTGAAAGTTTGCAGACTTATGCCATTTCTTGTAAACCATCTACTGTAAACCGCGTTCTCATTGCTGAAGAAACATTTCATGCAGATATCATCAGCACCAACCCTCATTAGTCATTGTAAACCACTCAAATGGCTTTTTTCTTAACCTTTACAAACATCTTTAATTCTGATTTCAGAAATATTTCAGATCTCAAAATTGAAGCAGATTTTTCAGATTTAACCACTTCTATTGAAGCTGTTCATTTATAATTCGGCAAAAATATATATTTTCCATGAAATATACTTAATTTATTAAATAGATTTATTGAATCAGGTAATATACTTTTCACCATGCTTTTCCAGTTCACAATTTTTGGCATCATACATCTTAACAGACAGGTTTCAGCAGACCAACTACACTGTGGGGTAAAGTCAATATTAGGCATCATGCAAAGTCATAAGTACAAAGCAGGACTTTTTTGCAATAAAAGAATGTTGCGGACACAGTATTTAGTGTTTTTGTTTGGGCAAAAAAGTGATGTTTTGATACAAAGCAACTCAGTGTTTAATGTTGAATACTGCTACTTATTTAATCATGGCTTTTATTTTTCCTTCTCTTGTGTATAAGGCAAAATGTAGGTTCTATCTCTAGTTTATCTGGTATAGTAGTTTTGGGAAATTAGCTACCGATAATGTCTGCTTAACTTTTGCTTTCACTTAGACTTTCAGTGCAGGTACTGCAGGCTTCCGCATAGTAGAACTGTGCCATAATTGGCAACCTTGTGCCCTTTGTTCTCATTGCTGATGAAACATTTCATGTAGATTTCAACAGCACCAACCCTCATTGGTCATTATAAACCACATGCACAGTTCAAATGACTTTTTTCTTTAAGGGAAAGGAAACGAAAGGAGGACATAGTACAGAAATAAAAGCTTTAAAAATACAACCTAAAACAGAACTCACACTTATGACCTATACCAGTATGTTTGCCTTGTGTTAGACATTCTCCCCCAGGCAACTTCTGTACAGAATTATGTAACCTCAAATCTAGGGAAACATTTTTTGATGGGGGAAAATCACATTAAAAAAAAACTAAACCCATCTTTAATTCTAATTTCAGAATTATTTCAAATTTCAAAATTGAAACAGATTTTACAATTTAAACTACTTTTATTGAAGCTGCCCCATATAATGAGACAGCCATGAAGGGCAGGAGGGCTGACCTGTGTGAGAAGAAGATTCCTCGTCGCAGGAAGCGGTGAGCCTTCTGCCCTATTGCCTTCTCTATCCTGTCCACCAGCTCCTGGTCAATTTTACTGCTGCCAAAACGTACTGAAAGGACACAGCAGCATGCAATCACATTCAGTACTAGTTTGAACTCGGTCATCAGAGAACAGAATTGGCAAGCTAGTACAATATAAGACACAACCGTACCAACGCTCAGTTAAACACTGGATATATGCAGGAAGCCTAGACTGAAAGCAAATTATACAGACATGCGTTTATGTCTATATTTTATGCTACCACTCTCATCTAAGGCCCCCAATCCCCTGCATCTCTGCAGTATAACTTTATTGCACCATGCAGGGTCAGCCTCCTCACCAATCAGCTTGTCATAATCCACGCCAGTGGCACTGGTTGTCGACACTGTCCAGGGGTCCACAAAGTCTTCCTCATTATCAGCTGAAGGTGGGTCTTCTTGCAGGACACAGTTGTCACTGGGGGGACATCCGGGCTTGTAATCCTCACCCGTTACCGTTTTATACTCCATCTTCAGTTTCAGCAGTAGCTGGACAGCAGCTTCGACGTCAGTCTATAAGTACAAAAGCACACAGAAAGAGTAACATAATTTAAGTAAATTGCAAAACAAATTAGGGATAACTATTATTGTTATTCCCTATATTATATTTATCTTACCTTATCAGCCTTTTCAGTTTTAAGGACTCTGACTTTATCTCCTTGTGCTGACACCTTCTTATATATCTCCAACGAGGTCAGAGTACCCTGCCCATCTGGCTGGAAGTCCGTCATCGTTAAACCAGCAATAACTGTGTATTACAATGAGGAAGACCTTATTTGGCCACAAAATTCTGAGACTGCTCCCCAAGTGTAAACGCCCAAAGTAAACATGACTGGTAACTGCCCGATTTACCATAAATGAAATCCTGAAACAAAAAGCGAAAGTAAAAAAGGTACTAAGCGCAGACGCACATCCGCCTCTATCACTACCTTTACAGGGCTGAGACCACACGATTACAATTTGCTGGGGTACATACAAAAGATAGATGTTTCTGTACATAGCATATATATATATATATATATATATATATATATACACACACACAAACTGACGAAAAACATCAGTGGTACAAGATACTACCGACAAAACAGATTTTAGAAAACATGATAAAATGTTTACTGTGACGAATTTAAAATTTCCGTAATGTTCAAGTTATCTTTCAGTTATCCTAGTGCTGTCTAGTCAACTGAATGCTGGCCTTCAACCTACCATATGCTAAAATAACCGACGATGACAAGACAGTCAAAAGCAGCTTCAATAAAGCATATCAAGCAACAATCCAGTAGGTTTTTTCAACCACACATTTACATATTTATACTTAAATTAAAAATATATTTAAAGGCCAAAAAAAATCACTGCTCATTGAGTAATAAATCAAAAATATTATTTCGATATAAACCGACCTACGAGAGCAAGAAATCCTAGATCCCTTTCATTCAACTTGCATCAGCTGAACTGTGCGCCAAAGAAGATGATTCGTCAAGAAACACAAACTGTTTGTAATTTTATTGAGATTCTTGTAGAGAAAAGTCCCCCTAACACGTACAAAAATAAAATTTTAAATAGATTTATTTTTTAAATCCAATAAATTATCCAAAATAATCCAATGATGTTTTTTAAAAGTAGAATTTTGAATTAAGTGACTGCATTGAAGTTTCTAGTACGACATATTTTTTAGAGCAACGTAAAAGGCTCGAGACTGCGCGTGCTGAGTGACCTACTGGCGCGGTAGAGCGACATCGAACGGTCTGTCAGCCCAAATGGTAACGAAATCATAAAAATAACTTTACAGCAAGCACAATATTATTCACTGTTACAACCTTTTATTTAGCTTGCTATTATGTTTTCGTTTAGTACCTAGATAGGCGGTAGGGGGGTAAGAATAACGGCAGTGGTATTTTAGTTCTATCGTTTTTGTTGTTTAGCTGTTGTTATGTTAGGTTTATTGTTTATTGGTAGTTGTATTTTGTGCGCAGTTTAATGGGAAAGTTTGAAATAAGGAATATTGGGTGCTAGTCTCTCAGGTACTGCCTCACAGTAGCCTAAAGGGGGTTAGTCAGCTACCTGCCTCTTTCCCTGTCTGGATAGATACCCGTAGAAGTCTTTAGCAGACTTTAGATGGGCATATGTTTGTAATATATTTTTGAAATATTTAAAATTCACACAAAACGTAAAAATCTATGCAGTTTATTACCTCTGTTTCCCCCATGTACATGTAGTGATGCAATACTGAAAGTATCCCATAGGTGGCGCCAGCGTGTTAGCGTTTTTTAGAAAACCATATTGGCTTATTAAAAAGTGGTACGTGTTCTAAAATTTTTTAAAGGTCTGTCTATATCAGCCAGTAGTGCTGTTTCATGAGCAATTTAAGACCTCTTTAACGTTAACTTGCTGTCTGACCGATATCTTTAGTAAAGTAACTAATACTGATTTTGAGTTTAAAAAGCACACAAAGTGGCTTCAGGAGTAAAGCTGAGCAGCTGGGCTCCATATTGTAAGTCAGAAATGTGTAGTTTCAGTCCTAGAAAGCACATAGTATATTATGGTGTTTTGAGAATAGTTGGATAGCAAGCCCCTTAACCCGTGGCCTCAGATGTTAGTCTATGAAAACTGGACCTGTTCAAGATGCAAAGCTGTTACTGTAATCAAAAAATGTATTTTTACAAAATTTTTTATTTATACAAATTTATACAGTGTGTTTTAGTGATAGTACAGAAAAATCATTGTTTACTTGCAAATAAAATGTTTAATCTTGTTTATTTTCTTACACAAAAGGTGTTAGTACAATGGCCTCTTTGGTAGCTTATGAGGATTCCGACACTGAGGATGAATCTACAACCCAGGAAGGAACAATTTATGAAAAATCAAAGGGTGACTTTGTTGCAGAGAATTTCCTTGGCCAACATGGAGCCATTGAATTTGGTTCCACGGATCCTCATGGGTCTTCTCTCAGCCCTCGAGGAGCAGGACAAGATGGGAAGGAATCCAGATCGCTCTGGGAGTTTTGCTCCAGTCCTTGGATTAAGCCAGATGGCACTCAGGATGGCGCTGGAATAGTACGGTCTGTGCCTCACACACCTCATAGTTCTAGCTGTGTGGGTCCTCCGAAGAGACATCTCAAAGAGACCCCAGTGACTGGTATCAGGCCGTACGTTTCCAAAAGGCAGAGGCTGGCCCAGCAGACGGCAGCGAGTTCAGAGGACGGTCATCAAGGGGACGGGTCCATGATCTCAGGGACAGGCTCCAGACTGCTCACCGAAGTGTCTGAAATCATTCGTCCATTTCTGAGTCGGAAGGCCACTGGGGCAGAGCTACCCAGGCATGTTCGGCTGCGTGTTCAGGCCCACCAGGGCCCAGTGAACACAGTTCAGTGGTGCCCAGTGCCCCATTTCAGCCACCTCCTCCTATCTGCCTCCATGGACCACACAGCCAAGGTACCCTTTGGAGCTGTAGGGGTGTGGGTCCTGACTTAGCAGTGGTGGGTGGGCTGAGTACCTAATGCAGTATGCTTGATTATGGTTCTTGTATTATTTATTAGTGGCATTAGAAAGTAGCAACACTAAATGCTGCATAATCGGCCCCTGCAGATCTGCCATGGAGCTGAAGGGGGCGAGTGTTGCTTAGTTGTGTCATCAATCATTAAGAGCTTGGCTGAGTTCTAGAATAGATTAGAATGCAGTTGTGCTCCTTAAGGACTGGACTTGCCTAACCTGATGTGAAAATTGGAATCCACCATAAATCATCACCTAGGGTGTGCTGTTTTATAGCAGGTGCCTGCAGTATATCCATAGGAACCGATCCTCATATGCGTGGGAGTGATTCATTCATATCGCGCATACAGTTTAAGTGCTTCAGGTACAAGAAACTGAATGATTTTCCCCAGTCAGCATCCACTGCATGCTTTTCTAACAAAACACAGAACAAGGTGGTCCCGAAATACGGTATGCAGTGCTGTGGGAAAATATTTGCCGCTTTCTTAAATTTCCTTATTGCATATTTGTCACATGGACTGGTTGACAAAATGTAATATAAGAAAAGGGGGACCTGAGTAAATACTAAATTTTCATTTAAGGAGTAAAGTTAACCAACATTCATATCACCCATGTGAAAAGCAGTTGCCATAGTAACTTAATGAGCCAGTTAACCCGAATTAATTGATAATTATATTTAGCTGACTGTACACAGCCATGATTAATTGCAGCCTTTCTTTGAACTTCACCATCATTGTGAAGTATTTACCAGAAATTTTCTACAAGATCAGCATTTGCTGCCATCAAAGGAAATTTGGGAAGAAATTGGGGACAAAAAGAGCTGTTGAAATATATGTGGAAAGTGTTACAGAACTATTCCTTAGGCTCTTTGAGTTCACTGAACTGCATTGAGAGATATTATCTCCAAACTGAGAACATTTCGTACAGTGGCAGATCTTCCCAGGAATTGCTGGCCTGCCAGAGCACAGAGATATCTTATCCAGGAAGTTACAAAAGATCCCAGAACCACATGTGAAGAACTGTAGGTCTCTCTAGCCTCAGTTCCATTCAGTGTTTATGCCTCCACAATTAGATGCTGGTCAAAAATGGGATTCAAGGGGGTCATTAGCAAGGGAGAAACCACTTGTAATCAAGAGAAACCTCACTGCTCATCACATACCTGTATAAATCCCATGCCACTTGGAATAATGAGCAAATCTGGAAGGTGGCACATGCTTTCTCATGGTGCTGTAGAAGTTCACTTTTGGTTAAAAATCAGCATGTGGGTACTGCCAGATTAATCCAGAAAGTTCAGCCACTTAGATTCTTGACGTGCTGAGTAAGCATAGTGATAAAGGCAATAGATATACAGTTGTGCTCATAAATTTAAAGACACTGGCAGATTTTGTAAAATGTGTACCATTATTTAAGAAAAACATGAGTAATCAGGCAAAATACATCACTTTTATTTTTAATGGGATTCAAATTAAACTATGAGACATCTCAAAAATAACACAATCATTAAAGAAAACATAAGAAAATACTGAGATGGTTCCGTGTCAAAAGTTTGCATACCCTTAGTTCATAATACTGTGTATTTCCCCCCTTTAGCATCAATGACGGCTTGTAGTCTTTTGTGATAGTTGTGGATGAGGGACTTAATTTTCTCAGATGGTGAAGCTGCCCATTCTCCTCGGCACAAAGCCTCCAGTTCCTGTAAATTCTTGGGCTGTCTTGCATGAACTGCATGTTTGAGATTTCCCCAAAGTGGCTCAATGATATTGAGGTCAGGAGACTGACGTCTGCTCCAGAGCCTTTACTTTTTCTACTGTAGCCAGTGATGGGTTGATTTGGGGTTGTGTTTGGGATCATTGTCATGTTGGTAAATCCAAGTGCGTCCCATGTGCAGCTTCCCGTCTGATGAGTGCAAATTGTCTTCCAGTATACTCTGATAACATGCTGCATTCATCTTGCCATCAATTCTGACCAAATTCCCTGTGCTGCTGTAACTCACACACCCCCAATACATCAGAGATCCACCTCCATGCTTCACAGTAGGGGTGGTGTACTTTTCATCATAGGCCTTGTTGACTCCTCTCCAAACATAGTCTATGGTTGCGACCATAAAGTTCAATTTTGGTCTCATCACTCCAAATGACTTTTTTTCCAGAAGTTTTGATGCTCGTCTAGGTGCTGTTTTGCATATTTTAAGCGGGCTTCTTGTGACATTGGCTCAGTAATGGCTTTCTTCTGGCAACTCGACCATACAGCCCATTTTTCTTCAAGTGCCTGCTTATTGTGCATCTTGAAACATCCACACCACTTTTCTGTAGAGAAGCCTGGATGTCAGCTAAAGTTATTTGTGGCTTTTTCTTTGCATCCCGAACAATTCTCCTGGCAGTTCTGGCTGAAGTTTGGTTTCAACAGAAGCCCTCAATTTCCACTTTATGAGAGTTTGAACACTGCTGATTGGCATTCTCAACTCTTTGGATATCTTTTTATATCCTTTTCTTGTTTTATAAAGTTGAACAACCTTCTCCTTCTGGTCCTTTGACAGTTCTTCTGCTTTCCCCATGGCTGAAATGTGCAGGTGACTGTCAAGAGCCCAAAATATCACGGACTTTTTATACACAGACACTAATTACAAACAGTCATAGGTGTGGACAATTACCCTTAATAACCAATTAACCTGTGTGTGTCAATTTGTGTGTATATTATCAGACCAAAACGTCAAGGGTATGTAAACTTTTGATCAAGGCCATTTGGGTGCTTCCACTTGTCATTATGATTAAAAAAAAAAAACAAACACAATTGTGTGATGATAAATGGCTTCGCCCAACCAGTAACTGAATGAAAGGATATTTTGGGCATGGTCTAGTTCTGGGAAAGTTCTGCCAGGGTATGTAAATTTATGAGCACAACCGTAAGGCCTAGAGGGCCTCGATCTAGGCGGCAATGTGGCGCAGTGGTTCATACTGTTGCCTCACGTCTCTGGGACTGGTTCAAGTCTCAACTATGGCTCCATTTGTGTGAATTTTGCATGTTACTTCTCACTTTTAAAACTCAGCATAGCCTCACTCCTCGTCACCTCAATGAACTATTGACTCCCTACTCACCCTCTCGCTCTCTCAGATCTTCTAATAATAATCTCCTTGCTGTTCCTCGTACCAGACTTTCCACCATGGGTGCCAGGTCCTTCAGTGCCATGCCCCCCAAACTATGGAGCTCCCTTCCCCAATCTCTCCATGACTGCTCTTCCTTCTCTTCCTTCAGTCTGAACCAAAGACATTTCTCTTCCATGAACATTTCTCTACTGTCTCTTCCAGATTACTGATTTTTAATTTAATTTTTTTTTATAAATTTTCTCTCTCTCCCCCTGTAAAGTGGCCTTGAGATTATGAAAGGCACTATAGTAATGTAACCCATTATTATTGTTATTTTCTCCCCATGTTGTCGTGGGGTTTTCTCCAGGTACTCCAGTTTCCCTCCACCATCCAAAAACATGCTGAGGTTTATTGGAGTTACCAAATTGCCTGTAGGCGTGTGTGAGTGTGTCCTGTGATGTGCTGGCACCTCAACCTGGGTTGTTCCCTTCCTTGTGCCTGTAGGCTCCAGGAGGGGCTCTGGACTCCACAATGGGATTAGCGGTTTTAGGAAATGGATGGATTGTTCCAGATCCTGGTCCCTGGAGCAGACTGTTCTTGTTCTCGTTCAATGTCCTTAAGCTGAATTGCTCACATACACACATGCAGCAATACAACATAAATTTCCTTGTGTAAAACTGTTGGCTGGGCAAAAAATATAGCTATAGTGAATGTCTGAAACATTCCTATTGTGATTTTGGCTGGTGAGACTGGAAAATGTGGTTGTTTCTTTTAAGCCAGGCAGGCAAGTAATTGAGTGGTATATAAACTTGACTGTTTTTATATACTTTACCTATCTACTAAATCTCTTTTACTCACAGTCTCAGCATTTAAAACTGCTTGGATCTAAATTACATCCCCTTATTTTTTTCCTGCTTGCAGGGCGAAGGGAACCTTCCAGTCTAAACACTGGTTTATTTCAGACATTTAATGAATATTAAATACTTGATGAGGCTTGTTCGGAAAAACGAAATAAGATCACTTGGAAGCAACGCTAATGAATGATGCAAGAGAACAGCTTTGGAAATAGTAACGCCTACATGTTTTATGTAAATGGTGTCAAGTTTCCTTCTCTTTGCGTAATTGAGAATTCGGCAAGTGTCCTATGCAGGCTAGTGCCCTAGGCTATACATGTATCAGAATCAGTATCATGCCGCGTCTTTGCTCTTTACCGTGGGGAAAAAAATGTTTGCAGTTTATATGGATCAGCTGGTGCTGTTGTGAGACCAACACTTTTAAATGGATTTTGAATATAAGTGGCCTACTAGGACAAGGTTGAGGCATTTGGGAGGAATTTCCTATTTGTGTCTGGAGTGTTTCCTGTCTGTGCGTTCCAGTTTTGCAGACCTGGATGCTGGGAATTGCATGGTGCATTTGCTGTACATGTATAAACTGCATCCTTTATCCTGTAATATTGCTGGTTTCACTGTTGTACAGCCTGTTTTATTTGGCCTAATGGGTCCATTTAATGCATATTAAATATATGTTAATACATATTAAATAATAGCTTCAAATACCTCTGTATTTTATCCAAGTGACCAGAGTAAAATGCACTGTTCCTAACCATTTATGTGTTCATGGTCCCCTGTGCAAGGTCTGACACAGATGTTTGCAATTTTCCTCATGGACTTTTAGTTAATTTTCCATATTTAAGTTTATTTGTTAAAATGTACTTCTGTGCGGTGGCTAAGAAACTACAGCTTCTTCTCCCAATGCGGCACTTCGAGCATTCCCAGTCACAGCCCGAGGTCTCCTTTAATGTGTTCCATTGTAACGTGTTAGGTTACTCACTGCTGTCCTGAATTTCCTTATAAGGAGCCCCTAATGCGCAAGTATTGAGAAGCTTTTGGATGAAATGCATGTTCTGTAGTTGAATTGTGCGGCTTTTATTTTGAGCTTATTTACAGCCATAAATGAGTTAATGGGCAGTTTTACTGCTCAGACTCACCATTGTACTTTGGATATTCAGTCTGCCCTAATTGTAATTATGGTCCATTTTAAAGGCAAGATTTCCATTTGGTTGTATAACATGTAGAGCTCTGCGGATATGAGAAAGTTCGACATGCAACTTAGGACAAGTGCAATGGTGAGTTCAGACTTCTGCAACCCATCCAGGTCTCCATCTCCAGCTAACATGTGCGTCAGATCATACTGGTGTTAATCTGCTGATCTTGCACTCCAAATCGTCCCTTTTTGCAAAGTTTTTTTTTTTTTTTTTTTTTGCAAAGTTCATTTCTATAATTTGAATATCTTTAAGCACAAAAAACAGCTCATTAAGCATAACATTTTGTTGCAGGCATTGCAAGCTAAAGTAGTTTTAAGTGTCCCGCCAAAAGAACTGGACATTTCACTCCCTCCTGTGACAGCTATCTAGGAGAATTCATCTCCCATGAATTGTTAAGATGACTTCAGCGTCACCCAGTGATCTGTTGCTAATCAGACACAAGCAAACGAATTTGTGGAAGTAATTCTTGTGACTGCCTGAAGAGGGACATACACCGTGGAGCTAAAGATGATTCATTTTGCCTGATGTAATTTTTTTTTGTGTGTCAAACACACGTCTATTTAATGTTAAAACTATATGACAATGCATTTATGAAGAACAAGTAGCATAAAGAGTCACTATAAGGCTGGGGTTCTCAAAGTCCGAATGTGGACCGAACTTTCTGGAAGTTTATCTAGACTCAGTTGATAATACACTTTATGAATCGATATGGTTAATGTGAAAAGGCTTAATGTGGTTTGAAGTACAAAAATACAATGTAGAACCACCAAACCTCACACACACATAACTCGTCATAATCCCCCCGCCCCATGACAGAAAACTGAAACGATCAGTGAGCGTTAAACCAATCTTTACGCTAAATTCCCGTTAGTGTTATATATTGATGTCTAATATCGAAAGTTATTGTTAATTCATTAAAGTTCATGAAATGCTGTTTTGTTATTGAAAATTGTTCTGGACCTTTGACTTTGAACAACAACTTGATGTGGACCTTTGATCAGAAAGTTAGAGAACTCCTGCTATAAGGCAACATCTGTATTGTGGTGACAGTGCACTAGAAATATTCTACAGTTGATGCTGTGAATCAATGTGTTAATGTGTAAATAGCTGAAATTTATTAGAATCATGCACCTCATTTAAAATGTTCTTGCTGTTGGCTTTCATAGTGCCGTTTTATCTGTATTCGCATGCTTGCTCATGCTTTAATGCTGGGTTAAAGTTGCTTTCTGTCAGTGTTGGCCTTCATTACATTGGTTTCCCGCTTTTCTGGTGCTGAGGCTACAGAGCTAGGCAGGGCTTGCTGGGAGCTTCACTGCTATGTGCCATGAGCTATGTGCCTTGTGTCCACGCAGTGGCACTGTTAGGAGAATGATGTTCTGCGTTCTGCCTGTTCTGTTCGAGAGGGTCCTCTAAACCTGTTCTCCATAGCTGGGGGCCAAAAGAGGGCAGTGTTGCACATGATAAAACCAAATCTCCCTTAAGGTTTGGAGCATTTGTCACCAGAGATTTTTTTGTTCTTCACTTTTCCCATAGCAGGACATTGTTATGAGTCTTGCAAAGCAATGCATAAATTGTGTGTATTTATTGGTTTAACCTTGTTGATTTGGCTGCATCACAGTATTTATTTGCTTTGTCCTTTGAAAATGAAGAATTCTCTCACTCTATTTTGTAACACAACTTCTGTCGATAGTCCAATGGGGGGAAATTTACTGTAAGCTTCTGGGTTTATTTTAGACTAAGGCAGTATCCCAAAGCCAAGCGATTACTGTTGAAGTGTGTTGTATCAAAGACAGATTAAATGTCTTTGCTTGTGTAGGCTAGAATTAGTCCCTCTTCATGCAGTTACATGGCTTTGACATCTTGCACCTTGTTGTTCAAATTCTTTGAGTAGCTTCATATTATCAGTCAATTTTAAAGGATTCTATACTTGTGCTTAAAATAAATGATCTCAATTTTGAGCTATAGAGGTTCAGGTGGTTTGTGTGATGAATGCTCATCATATTCATTCCTGCCTATCTTTTTTTTCTTTTTTGAGGATTTTAGAATACAAAAATATTCTAATTCAGTCATTCCGTTATTCAGCTAGAAACAGCTAGCTTTTAAGTGTTCTAGTTAAGTCAGTATTTCTTTGTTAAAAACTAATACATATGTGATGATGGGCATATCATATCTCTGGTGACCCTCAGTGGTCATTTAAAAAGGGAATTATTAAGGAGTCTCTGGAACCCTTTGGAGGCCTGTATGAACCCTTTCCCTTCCCGTCGGCACTACTGATCTCCACAAGTTCCTTGGTAGAGCAGTCATCAAAGAAAATAATGTGATTACCAGGCAAGAATCGATTGCTTGGCATCAGCTCCTGGAGATGGGAGGGCGCTGAGGGGGCAGCACGCAGCTGGAAACACAAAGCCATCCTGCGGTGGCGCTAATGAAGCAAGGTGACTGAGATCAAGCTGGGGAGCATGTGGTTCTTTAGAGCTGTGCCAGCCGCTTTGGGGATGTAGGTTCTGTGTGGAAATTCTGCAAAGAAAAATGTTTTCGCAGACTGAAATAAAATACGGAAATACATTTTAAAAACTACAGCTAAACAAAAACTATGTGTTGCTTCCGAATCTCATTTAGATAGTGTAAGAAATCAAATTTCAAATACTTTCCAATACCATTTTTTAAACATACATTTATCATTAGATAAATTGTATCTTTAATTACCATTAATATTTGGAACGTTTTGCCCATTTTGAAGAGATAATATACATAATACATAATATGCACTCTATTTGAGTAGGATTCAGTAGGATAATGATCAGACTCACAAAATAGCTCTACAGCTTTCAATCTATTCAAAGAAATATAGTTACTAAAACTTAAACCAAAACTGAAGTATATAAAAACTAAATAAAAATATATCTCTAAAATAAAAACGAATAAAATCACATCAAAAACAAATCTAAAACTGAACTGGATTTCAAATGAAAATGGAAAATTATATGGTAAAATAGGAAAAATGAACTGTAATAACACTGGCTGAAATGCTGTGCTTGACAATTGGATCTCTTGATGGGCAGGTTGGATGCCAGGGGTTTCTGTGAGAGCTTGTTGTTGGCTTGTTAGGGTTTACTGATCTGGTTGAGCGAGAGCAAGAAGCCTGTTTTTTTTTTTTTTCTTTTTGCCAACTTCAGACTGCTGTCTTTGACGCTGCCGATGCCTCCTGGCCCCAGGGACGCAGCCATGAAATGTGGGGTGGTTCAGAGCTGCTTTAACGGCTCGACCATCACGGTCAAAGAACTCGTTCACGCCGGTCCAGGTCGGTAACGCTACCTCTGATCCTGCTGTAATTGCTTGGCGTGAATGAGCAAGTGGATAAAAGGATGGTAGTAAAAGGGAATCGAGGAGATCATATCGTCGCAGAGAGAGAGAAAATGGCTTTTCTGAAGTTAGAGAATATGTGCCCCCGGATGTCAAGGCCAGCTACACCACATCAGAAATGTTAAAGATTAAAAAAAAGTTAAGGATAGGAGACTTCATACGGACTGTGCATAGACTAATTAGTTTTCTGCCTGGTTTACAGACTTTGCTGACGCCTTGTTGAAGCACAGTGCTCAAGCTCACCATACCTTAAGAAGGACATTGCTGCCTTGGAAAGGGTGTAACGTAGGGCTACGCAAATGATTCCTGGTCTTAGAGGAATGTCTTATGAGGAGAGGTTAGCTGAGCTGAATCTGTTT
>JAAGVU020000025.1:2529782-2541879 GCA_011763525.2 Mormyrus iriodes
GGGGGGGTGTGTGTGCGCGTGTGTGGGGGGGGGGGGGGTGTGTGCGCGTGAGTACTGTGATCTCCGAATGGTTTTTAAAATTTTTGCTGTCTAGCAGTGATTGGGCAGTAAGTGGGTGTCCACTTAATCTCAGACCAGTCCCTAGTGACCAGGCTTCCTCTTGCTCACGGAAATGTAAATAACCTTTGCACTTGGTGTGCAATATGTGAAGGAAGCCACAGCCCATGGACAGAATATCTCTCTCTTAATTGGGGGTGGGTTATGATTCAGCCTCGGACACGAGTGGAAGGCGTAGTTAGGGAACTGTCATTGACTAGGTGTAAGGAAAGTTTCATGATGAATTACAACTGGAAATCATAACCAGGCTATTTATGCCTGTATTAACAATTAAATGACTTGAATCTTCTTTTGAATTTGCCGTCTTGGGGTAGCATAGCAGCGGTGGTGTACACGTGTGGCTTTTCATGCGTTTGTGTGACACGTGATCGTGACGAGGACGCGTATCCCGCTTTCTTTGCGTCGAGGCTCTGACTCATCGTGTCCTGTGTGCGGTTGTCGTGGAGCGCGGCCCACGCCTCTCATTCAGGTCCGTCCTTGAGTTCTGAGACCTGTTATTGGGGGAGTGAGTCATTTCACAGGAGCTCGTGCTGTAATTCAGCACTGCCTGCTGTGTAGGATTCTCTGTCAGCTTGGGGAAATAAATGCATACGCTACTTGATTTGGATTCCAGGCCACTACTAAAACTGAAATGAAGATCAGTTGTCTGGTTTCTGTTAAAGTACCTATTAATTTTTCAGGCTCTGTATAATGAAGGATGGGTTGAGTGTGGAAGGCCCCTGCTATGGCTGCTCATGCCTTCTGTCTCAAGGTGCTTTTATTGCAGTTGCCTTCATCTATCGCCATAACAACCAGCTTCAGCACTGGGATTCCTCAAAGTGTTCAGATAGCAGCCTTCATAGTCAAATCCTTTATTACCACTGTATACAAAGCATTCCAACTCGCAAATAATGCACACAAATACCAAGTACATTTCTGACCATAGGAATAAACTCAGAGGCTTATTGCATAGGTTGCTTACTGCCCTCTATTTGAGAGAACTAATTATGGATCTGTAGAATAAGACGATGCAGTACATGTCACATGTTAATCTATGACATGAAAAATAATTCAAGTTTTGTTTTGTTGAGCAGTTTCTTAAAATTAGCCAAGTTTTATTGACCCAGCATCAGAGTGTATTCACTGATTTGACTTCTAAGCACTTATGTAAGTCGCCCTAGCTAAGGGCATCTGCCAAATGCTGTAAATGTAAATGTTAGTATGCTATCTGGTTTTTACCCCAGGTGACTATGACTAAATGAGAACACTGGTGTGCAAGAGCTCTTCTGTGTTGCTATCTAATTGGCTGAGACCATGAGACCAGCCTATTTTTAGAGAGCTTGTTACTCATTGGCTGATTTGTTTGATCAGTGCAAAGATATTGACAACTAATTTGTATATACTGTATTTAAAAGCCAAAGTTAAAGAAAAAGAACACGGGTGGTGAATTTGCTTATCTGGCTGGCCCATCTTATTTGTCAGTCTCTGGTGAATCGCCTGTCATTTGTGAATTAAAGACTGGTTCAGCTAGACTGGCAGTAAAAAGGACACAACTGTTTGGCTTATGAGCTACCAAACACCTTCTGACTTACAGTGCAGATTAAAGCAGGCATGATGCTTTGCAAGTTCATTTTGCTCATTTGGTAACAAAAGGAATAAAATATTCCAGTCTCTTTTGCTAAGTACAATCTAAACTATTTTAATATCCCATTTTCTGTCCTGGGATAATTAATCTCAGCAAGGCCTGGCTGGGCTAGACTGCGAGATGAGACCCGTGAGCGCAGTGATGAGTCACACGCCCACGCTGCGTCACCATGACAGCAGAGCGGGGAGCCGCAATGGCCCCCACAATCGGAGAAGGAATGAAAGTGCACAGCGGGCAGGCTACGGGCCGCCCACACGCTTCCACGAGGATGGGTGGGGCCGTCTTTTCCGTTTGGGATTTGGAGTGAACGAAGAGCTAAGCGGGAGGCATCTGTGGGAGTGATGGACTCTGGTGGAAAGGAAAGCAGAGCCTTTTGTCTGCTGTGTCACTCAAACTGTCAGGCTGGCTGTTTGTACGTGGACGGCAATCAGCAGCAGTATAACTACAGCCTGGAGAGGCTGTATATTATTACTGTTGTTAACACTGTAACTTGAATGAGAACCTGCAGATAACAGCCAACCCTACACCTGGAATCGGTGTAGCATCTTCCCTGGGGTTATCTTCTGCCATAAATGCAGTAATTTTTTGTGTTTGCTATTTAAAATTTGGGAAAACCCTTAAGGGGAATTTAGTGCACCGTGATTTTAAAAACGGTAGTTTAACTGCAGACTGTCAAATGGGGCAGAGGGGATGATAAAATTGGCATCTGATATAAAATTTTTATGCTTTAGTGCAAACTGTACAGAATATAAATGGCTAGCAAGCTTTTATCATAGCGATAATCTTGTAAAATAGATATTGCTGTCTTTTTAATGGTATAATTTGTCATTCTGTGAAGACACGTTTTACATGCAGACAAATATATGGATATGGGCATTATGCTGTTGACTATGATGTTTTTATTTATTTGCCTGTGTTCATCATCTAATTTATGTAAAACCACAGTTATGTGTACTGCTTAAAGTACAGAAGCGTACCATGAAACATCAGGATGGCTCACACACTCCAGTGCCCTTGATGGTAGCCTTTATTGCTAAATCTCAGAATGAGAAACCTTTCAGTTCCAAATACCTCCTTTAGTTCAGAACTTCAGGTTTGCTTGTGTTTTATGTTCACATTGCACCCCAGTATCAGCAGGAAAATGGTTTCCTCCAAGCAGTACTGGTCCTAGTGGCCCTCTGTGTTAGCTTTTGTTTCATCCAAATTAATTGGATGGAAATTAATTGAGCTGATTGGTCTGTTAACAAATAATTGTTGATGAAATGATGTTGGTAGCAGGACCTTTTGGAAATGGTAAATATCAGTTCATTTTAGGAGATAAGCGGAATGTATCATTATATATGCATATCTCAAAATATTCAAGACTAGTTTGGACGGGTTAGTAGTTACAAAGCCTGGGTTAAAACTGAACTAAAATCCTTGCTAAATTCTAAGGGAAAACCCATATAAATGGTGATGCAGCAGTACAGGGAAAGCCTGCCTTCCCGTGCTGTGAGAGGGTGACTCAGAGACTGTGAGCTGTTAACGCCTTCGGGGCTCAGGGGAGTCTGCGAAAAGCCCCTCCTTCAGAGGATGCAGGCTTTCTGATCTGTGCTGCTGTACTATGGGGGCTCAGAGCCAGACAGGCCAAATGTGACACCCACCTCATGGCCCTGTTCCATATTGTGTCATCACATAACTGTTGCAGTTAACGGGTGAGAAGTGTGTGTCGTGCTGTGGTGTGTGTGCTTGCTTCTCTGAAATACTCTACTTCTCTGAGAATCAGCTGATTGCAGGAGCCATATAAAAACACTCATTCAGTAATTGGGAAGAAGTAAGTATAGGCTTCCACTCAATTGAAATGTATGAATCTTCTGGCTTGATCATGAAACATTAAAGAAAGGATTGTGGAACCTTTCTCAATATGTATGGTTTTATGAAGAAACCCTACTTGCATCATCAGTCTCCTGAAATATACAGCCACCCTTGCTGCTGGAAACACAAGAGCAGAGTATTTCAGGGTATGTACTAATTTCTTGGAGATCCCCTTCGAGCAGGATACTTCACCCGGCTTCCTAGCTGTCCTTCTAGCTAGCTGTCACAGCTTGCACCTTGCTTTTAGTAAGCAAGCCCATTCAGTTCTGTGCAATAATGTTAGTATGGCCAGGGGGGTTGGGCAGCCAGTTGACCTTGGACACCCAGAGGTTTTTTTTTCTCCTTACTTGGGAGTTTTTGGTTCCTCTCCTCTGTTGTCATCTGGCCTTCCTTCTTTATTTAGTTAATTTCTTGTCTTTCCTTTTTCCTATATTATTCCTATCGCTCAATATCATGTAAAGCGCTTTGGGGCGACTCTGTTGTGAAAGACGCTATATAAAAATAAATTGAATTAAATATTAAAGAATGCAGTTATAGACAATTGGCCTCATTCACTATTATCATCCAAGTTTTTTCTTAAATTTGTTCTAGCGAAAGGTCCTAAGAAGGTTGTAAGTCTGTCAGATTCATGACGTGTACTTAAACCTCAGAATTGTTTGCAAATGTGTTCTTTAGATGAATCCGATTGTCCTCGTAAATTAAAAGTGCGTGTCAGTTGTTCCTAATTAGCATAGGTAAATGCCCCATCAATCACCATAAAAGGACATAAGACTGTAGTGCTGTGTGCGTAGACAGAAATCACGCACACAAATTAAGAAGAAAGGTTGAAAAAGAAGTCGAGAATGCCCAAAAGACAATCTAAAGATGGAGGAGCACCAGACTGCAAACATAAGAAAAACTTCAGTAGTTCTGAAGTGCAGGTACTCCTGCAGGAAGTGAACAGCAAACAAGCAGTCATAGGGGACAGTAGTGGATACAGAATAACGCAAATGCTTGGGGTGCCATCACTCATTTTAATAATGTAATCATTTATTAAAATTAAATGTAACCTATTTTTGATTATTAACATTATAATTAAATATTAATATTTTAAATCCTATACAACTATAGAATTGAAGAAAACTCTATAAGCGATTATTAAGTAAGTGTAAGAGTGCTCTTGAGTGTGCGTAGATTCTGTTCTTAGAACTCAAAAATCCTAAATAAGAAAACATTGGTAAATGTCAATCTTTGTGAAAACTGGGTAAGTGGGTTTTAAAGGAGAAATTTCTTCTTCAATGTCTCTACTTTATGTGAGTATAATGCTGCAATAACTTTACAAGAAGTTGAGTTAGGAGTTGAATGAAATACTGGCATACAGTGACAAATAATGACCTCGCATAACAAAGCCTTTCCTTAATGACTGAGCTGATGTGTGTTCCTGTGTGTGTGGCAGGTTTGGGATGGTGCGGGCAGTGGGCGGTGCCTATTCACCAGCTCCGCCCACAGTGGGGCTGTGCGTGATGCCAGTTGGATGCCCTGCGGAAGACGCTTCCTGACAGGCTCATTTGACAACTCGGCCATTGTGACGGATGTGGAGACAGGTGAGCGGTGGGGCTGCAGCTGTCTCATTTTGATGTTTGATTTTTCCGTTTTCAATTATTCTGTAGTTTATAATGAAAATAGTAGTTGGCTTAAAGGTAACAATATTTTAAGAAGGTAACTTAAAGATACTTAATGGTCATTTCGCACAGTATGTTGAAAAATGGCTGTTCTCAAAACAAATCAATAGTGAATAATACTGAAATTTAGCAACTTTTATTGTGCTAAATATCACAATTACCTACATTTGTATCAAGCTAGAAGGCTAGCATAACTTAGCTCACAGAACTCTCCAATTCACTGGGATGTTTCATGTTTGAAATTCTTATGCCACACCAGGTTATTTTCGCATATTTCCCACTGCTAGTGCTGGGCTGGTTCTCGCTTGGTGCCTTAGGAGAACCTGCCCGCATTTCCACCGGTTTTAAAAAAGAATGGAACAGAAATGTTACGTAGGTGGCAGAGAGAGTAAAGTAAAGGTTTATATGCATTTCGTTTTTTAGATTTATTTTGATCTGTTTCGGTTTATAAGTTTTTCAAAGCTGCCAGACCAAAAAAAAGTTTTCAGAATATGACTCGTTACGGCCCGTCTTTATTGCCTGTATCAACTTTTGTCTCCTTAAAGGCTCCCCAGTCTGTGTGTGTAAGTGAGTTTATTCTTTATTCTCACTTGCTGTTTTACCGCACTCCTTTTAAGGGTCGCACAATAAGTCTGCTAAAAACTGAACTTTGCTGTTCGCCTCACAATCTCTTGGCCACTCGAGCGCAACAATATTTTATATATTCGACCTGTGACATGTTTATGATTTATTATTAAATCTGGCCAGCAAATCAAACGTTTCCACTGATGAAAAAAAAAACAATGTAATGTTATTCCGCTAATAAGCTGGCAAGTTGTTTAACTGCCGGCACCAGCGACATTAGACATAACCATATTGGTTATGGATTGAATTTTCCGGGTATGCTTTCACCAATGTTACGGTTCCAAATTCTGGGACTAGCTTTTTTTTCTGGCCCAGGGCCAGTTTATTGTGGTGGAAATGCGCTGAACTAGTTCCGGATTGGGAGGAAGTCCAGCAGCGACTCCTGCACCTCGAAGCCAGGCAATAAGGTGTGTTTACTTGCTTTGAGGGAGTGAGGGTCACGCCTCTGTGGGAAACACTGTGGCTCCCCTTATGCGGCCTTCTGGGGTTCAGCTCATACAGCCATAGATCAGAGTTACAGAAAGGTGAAGGCAGCAGTAGGAAATTCAGCCGGTGAGTGGCTAGGGAGCAGGGGACCACACACAGACAGACACACGCACACACACACAGTAAGCAGCAGCACTGGCAACTGGGAAGGCTGTCCCTGAATGAGAGTGATCCACACAGCAAAAGCAGCAGGTGCCATGTTTCTGGGCTCCTCTTACTTCCTTTGGTCTTACGTAATGTAGCTGGGATGTTCACCCCTTGTGGGGCTCCCTTCTGCTTTACTGGACACCTGCATACACCATATGTGTCTTTGAGTGACACTCTTTAACCTCAGCAGTGTTCTTCGTATTTTCCCGCTTAACGTGTACTTATAGTGCTTTGCTTATGAGTATCTTGTATGAACAATATATTGCCTGCAGAGAACTTGATCCTTTAATGTTCTTCATTTGAATTTTAGGGTGTAAAATTCTTTGAGCTGCCCCCTGTTGCTATAAGCTGGCTCAAACCTCTTAATGGTAAAGTCCTCCCTTCCTGCTCCTCATTCTGCCTTGTGCTGTGGTGCTGCGTGTCACACCCTGTGCATCAGGGGGATCAGCTTTTCTCCATCTCTGCCCGACATGCAGACAGCTGTCAGTATGTAACCAGGGTGTATTTGCTCTGCCAGGCTCTTAATACTCGGGTGGTTCTGGTGCTTTATGTAGGGGAACATGCCCCACCCAGCCCAATCAGCACCCCCGCCACACCAGCAGCTGTTGCTCCTTGATTAAATCTCAGCGAGGAGTGCTGCATCATGCTCTACCTTCCTCTGGCAAACATGGGTGTGGCCTTGGCGCAGCAGAGCACCACCCCGTCCATCTCCTTTTTAGTTTTGTGGCATCGAGGCAGCGGAGTGCGAGGAAGAGCGCACTCCTCCTGGAGGGGAGCCACAGTCGATATGAGCATTTGCTCTGCTCACGCGGTGATAAGTGTGTAATCAGTTCCGCGACACATGGGACCCGGGGAGCCGAGCGGCCCTGGAGGCTCTGCACGTCAGCCGCTCTGCCTCCGAATGCAGGTGCTCTGCATGGGATGGGAGGCTGTGCTCTGAGTCGTACTGTATGTGCAGAGCCAGCGCAGCGTGGTCTGTAGTGTTTGGAATATAACAGTTGACTTGAATCTCGCTGTAAGACACTGTAGCTCAAATGCATCTTGCCCCATAGCACAGTGTTTCGTGTGTAATTAGGCAGAAATAAACATGTTCTTAGGGATGTTGCTTTCATTACATTCTGCCCAGCTGCCCAACTTGAATCAAATGTAATACCTGTAGCACTGACAACTGCTGTTCGGACTGTAGCACACAGCCAAGTGCACTCTGTCTACTGACCACTGAGCAGGCTAACATGCCATAATACTATGCCGATATTGGCACTAGGCTAAAGGGCTATAAAGGCTGCTTTCAGCTGTGCTGCTATGACTAATGAAAGGCCAAAAAACATCCTCTACAGAATGTCACTGTCACACCACCAGATGAGTTTCTCTGCTTTTATTCCAGTTTGAAAGGTTACCAAACAGGACTTAACGGCTTTTTGGGGAAATGTGTTCATCTAAATGTTCTTGTTCTTAATTACTTGGGAAATATTGGACAAAAAGTAGAAAAAAGAATGTTCCCATCAGCACAGTAATTGACAGTATAAATGAAGCTGAAACCATCCCCTAGTGTAGCTGCCAGAGGTGGCGAAGGGTACTGATAACATCCTGACTGCCATGTAGATATTATTGTCATGTTATTGTCATGACAGTAATTTCTTTTTGTTGTATCTTGATAGAAATTTGAAACTGTGCTGTAAGACACCGTAGCTCAAACGCATCTCACTGTGAGACACCACAGCTCAAACGCATCTCACTGTGAGACACCGCAGCTCAAACGCATCTCACTGTGAGACACCATAGCTCAAACGTATCTCACTGTGAGACACCGTAGCTCAAACGCATCTTGCAGTGAGACACTTAAGCTGAAACACATCTCACTGTAAGACATTGTAGTTCAAACGTATCTCGCTGTAAAACACCGTAGCTCAAACGCATCTCGCTGTAAGATACTTAAGCTGAAACACATCTCACTCTGTAAGACACTGTAGCAAAAATGCACCTCACTGTTAGACACCGTAGCTCAAACGTGTCTCGCTGTGAGACACCGTAGCTCAAACGCGTCTCGCTGTGAGACACTGTAGCAAAAACACATATCGCTGTAAGACATTGTAGCTGAAACGCATCTCGCTGTGAGACACCGTAGCTCGAATGCATCTCGCTGTGAGACACCGTAGCTGAAACGCATCTCACTGTAAGACACTGTAGCAAAAACGCACCTCACTGTAATGCGTCGTAGCTGAAACGCATCTCGCTGTGAGACACCATAGCTCAAACGCATCTCGCTGTGAGACACCGTAGCTCAAACGCATCTTGCAGTAAGACATTTAAGCTGAAACGCATCTCACTGTAAGACACTGTAGCAAAAACACACCTCACTGTAGTGCGTCGTAGCTGAAACGCGTCTCGCTGTGAGACACTGTAGCAAAAACACATATCGCTGTAAGACTTTGTAGCTGAAACACATCTCGCTGTAACACACCGTAGCTCGAATGCATCTCGCTGTGAGACACCGTAGCTGAAACGCATCTCGCTGTGAGACACCGTAGCTCAAACGCATCTCGCTGTGAGACACCGTAGCTCAAACACATCTCGCTGTGAGACACCGTAGCTCAAATGCATCTCGCTGTGAGACACCGTAGCTCAAATGCATCTCGCTTTAAGATACTTAAGCTGAAACACGTCTCACTGTGTAAGACACTGTAGCAAAAACGCACCTCACTGTAAGACATTGTAGCTCAAACACGTGTCGCTGTGAGACACCGTAGCTCAAACGCGTGTCGCTGTGAGACACCGTAGCTCAAACGCGTCTCGCTGTGAGACACCGTAGCTCAAACGCGTCTCGCTGTGAGACACCGTAGCTCAAACCCATCTTGCCCCACAGCACAGTGTTTCGTGTGTAATTAGGCAGAAATAAACATGTTCTCTGGGATGTTACTTTCATTACATTCTGCCCAGTGTTTCTTCGTGGCTTTTCTTGCGGATCAAAAGACAGAAGAAGGAGCAGAGTCTGCCAGCAGCAAAAAGCACTGTGCTCCTTATCTCTTTCCCCTTAGCTACGCTAATTAAGTTTCTTAATTAAAAAGTGAAGAGAGTTATTAATTATGCAAGGGGCTGATTCTTCATCTTCTCCCAAAACATTAGCTGAGGATCTAGGTGACAGATTGCCACCCCGCCCCATGCCACGACACAAAAACAATTTGTGTTACGCTGAGATACATTTATGCACAAGCAAATGTGAGAGTTGCCTGGCCCTATCTCCTTATCAGATGGGGGTCAGGCCTTGGTACTGAAGGCAGTTTAATTCTGCTGAGAAGCCGATGCCTTTGAATGATAGCTGTGTGTTTGGGCAAACAGCGGGTGCTGTTACGTTCTGTCATGGGCCGAGTGATCACCCTCTTTCACTGCAGAATTGCCTATATGGTTCCCTCTGGCTTCTTAACTAGTCATTGACCATCCTACTGCCTCCAGTAAGTAGCAATCCATATTAAGACTGGAGTAACGCTTCCTGCCAGCCTGTAATCTCCTCTTTCCCAAATCAACTGAGCATATGAAACAAGCTGCTCAGAATGTGTTTCGGAGTATGTTTTATAATGTGTTCAGTTTTGGTGCATATCGTCATGTCTAATTCAGTATTGTGGAGCATCAGTAAAATGGATTGCATTCCAAATTGTCACTCGTTTTTGCAGCTGTTAAGAATTAGTTATTTTTCTTCAACTCAGTTGAAATGGTTGGGGGTTATTTCATTGTGCAGAGAATGTGTCAGTGTACTGTACATTTGGCTGAAAGTACAAATTCATTTTGTGTGCAGTGAGAACATGTGGATAAACTGTGATGGCTGTTTGTTTCTGTGTTTGCTGCTCTCTTGGGAAATACAGCGCAGCTCATCAGCTCTCTTGCTACTTGGGGAGGGGGTGTTTGGTTTCTGCAATTAAGCAACACCCAAAACACTCGTTTCTGAGGGAATCGCACTCAGCTCATTTAATTTTTTTATGTGTGCCTGTTTAACGCTCTGCATGTGAGATAAAAACACAAGAGAGAAGCTGTTAAATGGGAAGCATTTGATATAATAGAAATTCTGCGGGCTTTTCTGTTACCGTGAGTCTTGACCAGAAGTTTGGTGCAGTGCCTTGGTGCCTGGAGATCATCCATCACAGCTGCCTGCTCAGAAACTCAAATACCACCATCCATAAATTAGCCACAGAAATGGGCATGGGCTTGCATGCTCTTCGGCCATCTTTGAATATACCAGCACTTAACAGTGACTGGCTTTGCTCAGCATGAACTCGCTCTTTTAAATGAGGACAGTGTCAGCTGTCAGGCCAGGAGGGGCGGGGTTTACTCTAAGTGGATGGAGCCCATATGCCCTCAGAGGCCGTTCACTGAAGCCTGATTATTTACTTAATTTGTGTAGATTTTACAAGGGCACAATGAAAATGTCGAAATGAAAAGTGGCCCAAAGAGGCATGTTGTTAAATTACAGGGCAATCGATGCTGTAACAAGGCTCTATAATTGCATTAAGATGGCGTTGATCCTTGTGAGGATAACGGGTACAGAGTTAATGTGGGCCACTGCCCTCGAGACTCGTCACTTTTGGTGTCCCCTTTAGTCAAGACGTTTAACGTACTTGTATATCGGTTTCTCTCTAAAACACTTTATCTTGTGGAGGAACAAACATTTAAAAATGTAATGAATTATTAATTTATGCTGATAAATACCACATATTTAAAGGTAAAGTACAGACAAACTCAAAGTGTATTTCTTTTTTGTAGGCTTAATTTCCCTCTTTTTAATAAACCACAAAATACTACCTACAAAGTGAATGGTAAGAAAAATGAAGTTTAAAAATACACATTTAAACACCTATGAAGCCCCATATGATCTCATTCTAGGGCTAAATCGGTTGGCAGCGCTGAAACTTGCCGGTGTTCTGCCCCTTCTTCCTATCTGAGAAACATTGCTTCCAAGTGCTACAGTGCATGTGTAAATCAATGTTACATCACGTCTATAATGTCTGAAAATTTTTGCTACCCGAAAAAAAACTGCTACGCCTCTGAAAATTGTAGGTAGCAGTTTCTGATGGTATAAAACAGTGTAAAAAAACTGCTACCCCACTGAAAATAAGTAGCAGTTTCTGACAGCATAAAATGTGTATGTGTGAAAAAACTGCTACCCTCATTTAAAGTATACGACAGTTATTGTGATAGCGTGAATCCTTATGCACATGTCCATTCAAAACTTTGGGTAAGATATTTTGGCAAAGTAGCAAAAACCGACATATAACTGAAAATTTCTGCTATAGCAGCTAATTCTGGCAAGGCAGCAAAAAATGGCAGAGCCAGCAGAGATTAACGGAATGATGTTACATTGTTCGTACATATTGTGCATATTAGGGTTCCATTCAAGGTAATGGGAAAAAATAAATTGATATTTTCTTGGTCCCACCTTTATATTTTTTCTTTTGCTATGTAAATTAATTGTGCCATGTTTCATTCACATACATTAATATTTACAGGTAGCTCAATTGACTCAAATGTTCATGCTACATAGGTTTATCGAAAAATTCTTGTATTAGACATAACAGGCATTCATTGCAGATTTATT
>JAAGVU020000025.1:2547904-2559593 GCA_011763525.2 Mormyrus iriodes
TTTTCAGATGACCTCTGTGGGAAAAAATGAAGAGGGTTCAAGGTTGATGGGGGCCCAGAGTCATTTTGGAGGATGTTTGGGTTTTTTTCAAAAAATGTAAAAACCCCCCCCCCCCCCCCCCCAAGTTCAGCTTTACTCCATACTATATTTACATTTACAGGGGACATAACAGAAAGATACTTTTGACAGCATTGCAACTCTGGTATTACAGATTTTACTTAGTAACATTTAACTTCTAAGCATGTCAACTATCCACTCGAAATGCTGTAATGACAAACTAAAGTCACTAAAGCTTCAGTGTATGTAAGCCCTAGAGTGTCTGTCATTGTTCTTTATCAATTAAATATACAACTGTCCTATAGAAACATGCACTGTAATGGTAGTACAAACAGCTGACCTCTAGTCCCATGGAAAATTCTGAATGGATTCTGAGGTAGAAAAAGACAGAATACAATTTTAAAGGTTAAATTAAAAAACATCGTAGCAAGAGAATTAAAGTTGATTTGATTATTTAATATCTACAGCACAAATCTGACATACAAATGGTACCTCTCCGTTTTCAGGCTTTCCTTGGTTGTTGACAGTATTTTTTTTTCCCCTAACAGGACAGAACAGACCTCTTGAGGAGCTACAGAAATCTGGTGCTGTCCACTCTCTCTGCTGTCCACATCTGTGTTGATGACGTCTGCTGCATTAGCAGCTGACCAGTCCAGTCACCCGCAAGGCAGCAGTATGAGATCAGGACGTTAGAAACGTGGCCTGTCTGGAGAACCATAAGGGTGATCTAGGTGTCATGGAAAAGGCATTGCAGGAGTAAACAACACAGTGAAAGGAATTATCTGAGCAAGTTCCTAATTTTGGTAGGATTATCATGGCCCATTTACTCCCCCCCTCTATAAATGTGCCTCACAGAACAGGAGGACCTTGGCCAGTCTAAAAACGCACTTCTAACCAGGACTGTACCCATATATTTACACTGCTGTCAGACAGAGCAACACTGGCCACTCCAGCTAATGAAAATTAAGGCAAAATGTACCATGGAGTTTGTGGAGTGAGTCAACTAAGCCAAGATATAGCCCCTTTACTGGCTGATCCCCTACTAATTTACATACCAGGCCAATATGGGGTTTCCCTCCAGCCTGGTGATATAGCACAAAGGAGCTGTCCCGTATGTGACTGAATTCAGCTAAGGCAGGTTGCAGCAGTGTCAGCTGTCACGTTGCCTCACTTCTATAAACGATTTATCAAGGCATCTTTCGAGATCCCACAAGCAGGCTGCTCAAATGGGAGCGTACATACACGCACAGAACAGTGTGACGGGCCCCTCCATCCAGCTCCCTGTGTGGCCATTTGAGGGGCATCAGGAAACCATAAGCACATCCCTACCATACATTTCAACATGTAAGTCATGCACACATACTAGTAAATTAACAGTCATTTTCAAAGCTGCCTTGTAGCATGTATTTGCCAGCTGTGTCCTTTCCTACTGCCCTCCCAAGTTTGGCTAATGTCATTGTAACTGTGTTATTGCTTTATACAATTACTTCACCTAATAAAAGGACAAAATGTGTTAAATCTGAATGACCAAAGTGAGAGACTGACAGCTACTCACAGTCGTTTTGTCAACAAAAACCCACACTGGCATTAAACCTTAAGTGTACCATGTGTTATCTGCTTCGTATATTTACATATCACTAATGAGTAATATTAAAAATATCTGCCAAGTCTGAATCACTCTGTGCATCTGAACCAATGTAATTTAAAAATAAATACATATCATGCCATAAATCTAAAATCCTGCCTGTGTTGCATGTCTGGACACTACCTGTACTGGCCCACAGAACCATGTCTTGTCTTAGCAGCTCCTGGATTAAAGGGTGACCAAGTGCAAGCTTATGTCGACCTCTGGTCCTCAGTTCAGTAGTGTACCATAAAGCTGTGCCTTGGTGAGACTGTCCTTCCTGCAGAGTCCTGTGCTTGCAAATTTTTGGTACTGTGGGGATGCTGACCGCTGCAGGCTGGGGCTCTGACGGTCCATCTGGTACTGCTGCAAGTCTGAAGACTCTGGAGGACTGCGATGCAGGGACTCGGCAGAGCTGTTGGGGCTCACGTCCACATACTCCTTCTTCATGCTCCCGGCCGTGCTGTCCTTGTCTTTGGAGCTTCCTGAGTGGAAGAGGCTGCGTTCTGACTCTTGGCTGTCGTCCTTGGCCCGATACATGGGCGCCTTGTCTGGCTTCCTTGAGCTGTGGATGTGCTCTGGGCTGGGGCTGGGGCTGGGACTAGGGCTGGGGCTGGGTGAGGCTATGAAACAGCGGCCCAGGATACGGCTGTGGTAGACATCGTCCCCCTCCTGAAAGCTGCTGTACAGTGGGCCCAGTTTGATCTTGCTGGGGCCCACGGCAAAGTGCTGCTCGGAGAAACTGTATGGCGAGATACGGCCTGGGTTGCGATAGGAGTACGCATTTAGGTCCTCTACGCTTAGCTGCCTCCATCGCCCGCTGAGCTCTTCCTCTGGGATGTGGATTCTGCCATGGCTGTCTCGGTAGAGTTGGGCAGAGGAGCCCATGCTGTGCGAGGACGGCAGGCGGGTTGAGTGGTAGGGCTCGCTGAAGCACGCGGACGCAGTCCGGATGTAGCCGGGCGAGCCGTCGTCCTGCGGCCCATGGGCCACATGCTGGAAGCTGTGTGACTTGGGAAAGCTGGGGCTCTCCTTCTCATAGGAGGAGGTGCTCTTATGCTCATAGTCACCATCACGCCAATCCATGTAAAGGGCCTGCTGCGACGAGGAAAGAGTGCTGCTGAGGGCGTGGCCCTTCTCATCAGACGCTGCACTGAAGCTGGAGTAGGAGCTGGAAGCCTGCAGTGATCCTGTGGCAAACTCCGCAAAGGACGCCTCATGGTGTGAGAACCCAGTGTGGAAGCCGTCTTCCTCAGGGTTGCTGTCGGTGGAGTTCTGGGCTTGGAAGAGGATAGTCTCCTGCCCGTGTAGGTCGACGCTCTGCCGACGCTCCCGTCTGCGCTCTTCTGGGCAGTAGAGGGCCGTGTCACTGCAGTACAGGTCTGACGACTTGTACGGCAGTCGTCGCTGAGGGCGTTCGCCGCTGCCCATGCTGTTGGCCAGGAAGTCTGGGCCCTGGTGCTGGGGACTTGGGGATTGAGAGCCTGGACAGCCTGTGCCTGGTTCCGGCTTCTCCAGTACCTTGGCGATGACCGCCGTGGGCACAGAGTCTGTGTAGGGAGAATGATGCAGGGCCACGGTCACCCCACAGCCGTGCTTCTCCATGTGCATGCTGACCCGCTCCTGAAATTCAGATGGCAGCTGCATGGGACAGGAGACAGCAAGGAGCAGAATAAGGGAAGGGGCCAAGTCACATTTATCCTGACATGTCAGCACCAGCATTTCTACAGCGGGATGGGAATATATGACATTGACACTCACAGCGGTAAGTGTGCTGTTTCTGAGAGAAGTATGTCCCAGTAAAAAGGTCGCTCTGGTTAGGATTCTGTGTCCATAAGATGATGGTTGCTAGTACAAGTCCTGTGGTTTGCAGAGTGATTTAATCTTTTTGGATAAAAACATCCACTTAATATATAAATGTAATGTAGATTTATTCAATCACTATCCACCATAAGGCCCAGGAGACCTGAAGGTAGGATTTTTTATTTCAGCTGTTCCAGACACAGCTGTTTTTTTTTCCTTTCTTTTAATATCCTATAGGTGTTAGTATTGAAGGAGGCATGGTGGCTGGGCACACTCCCCATTTTGACTTTAGTAGTTCTGCAGAAAGTGGGGCATGGGGGGATATGAGGGTGGTATGATCATATTGGGTTATGGGTCAATATCTATGACCAGAAGGCTGTGAGTTCAAATATCATGGCTGACAGTACTTACAGGGGCTGGACAATGAAACTGAAACACTGGCCAATACTGTTTGAGGATTCGCGCCTATATACGTGCAGCCTGGTGGCTAATCTTCACTGATTGCACATTCTATCAGTAAGAACAGAGTGTGAAGGTTGAATTAGCAGAGCAATAGCACAGCTGTACATTAAATATTGCAATCCACACAACATAATGGGAGACACATCAGAGTTCAAAAGAGGGCAGATTGTTGGTGCGTGTCTCACTGGTGCATCTGTGTGACCAGGACAGCAAGTCTTCGTGGTGTATCGAGAGCCGCGGTATCCAGGGTAATGTCGGCGTACCACCACGATGGACGGACCACATCCAACAGGAGTAAACGTGGACGTAAGAGGAAGCTGTCTGAAAGGGATGTCCTGCCACTAACCCGGATTGTATCCAAAAAACATAAAGCCACAGCTGCCCAACTCACTGCAGAATTAAATGCAAACCTCATCTCTCAGCAGGGTCAGTATTCATGGTTGGTTTGCTATGGCCAAAATTTTGGTCACTCGTGCCAATGCTAAACCTCAGTTTCAATGGTGCAAGCAGCACACATCTTGGGTTGTGGACAATGTGAAACATGTATGTTTCTCTGATGAGTCCAACTTCACTGTCTTTCCCACTTCCAGGAGAGTTACAGTGTGGAGAAGCCCCAAAGAGACTTACCACCCGGACTATTGAGTACACAGGATGCATCATTGCAATCCCTTGGCTCACTACTTGTTCTAGATGGGCGTGTCACTGCCAAGGGTTACCGAACCATTCTGGAAGATCATGTTCACCCAAAGGTTCAAACATTGTACCCCGATGGTGGTGCCATGTATAAGGATGATATTGCACCAATACACACATCAAGATTGGTGACAGAGAGGTTTGATGAACATGAAAGTGTAGTTGAACATCTCCTATGGCCTGCACAGTCACCAGATCTGAATATTACTGAGCCACTTTGGGGTGTCTTGGAGGAGCGAGTCAGGAAATGTTTTCCCCCAACAGCATCACGTAGTGACCTGGCCACTGTTCAGGACTGTATCTGCCATTCCCAAAATGAACTGATGCTCTATTGGCCGCAAAAGGACATCCTACACCATACTAATAAATTATTGTGGTCTAAAAACAGAACCAGATGGTTCAGTTTCATTGTCCAACCGCTGTATATTATATTTGGGCCCTTGACCAAGACCCTTAAACCCAATTGCTCCAAGCACACTGGCTGACACTGCTCTCCGATCTTCACTTGAACATTGCTTTGGACCAAAGCATTTGCTAAATAACTTTAATAATGTATCCTAAGCTTTTGAAAGAGTTGGTGAAATTCGCGCTCTCTGAGAGGTAATCAAGAATGAGACACATTGCAGATGCATTTTTCCCATTTCCTGTAACACTTGTAAGCATGATTTGTATTTGAATGGTCTCTTTGAGATGGGGCTGTGTGGCTGTGTGGGCCTCTGTAGGCCAGGTCCCTCCCAGAGAAGTGCCATTTCTTTGGTATAACACAGCCATCACGTTAGGGGCAACAAACCAGAGACATTTATCATCTGAACACACTGGCAGAGAATCTGTATAAAAACTGCTAAAATGGTACAAGTAACCAATACAAAGATGTATATTTTTTTCTGTAAATGCAGACCCCTTTCCATGACTGACTGCCATTAATAATCCATTTAAATGTTCTGTTTATAAACAGATGGTCTTGAGTACTTCATTCATGATCCTGCTCTTGTAGGGCTCATTATCAACCTCATAAAAGTGATGACAACAAATGGCAGGGATGGTCCAGGGACTCACTGCTGCCATCTGCTAATGCAACAAGAAACAATACAGGAGGATCTCTTACTGTTGGCTACCTGAAGCTCAGCAGTATATCTGAGACATGGGATTCTCCAGAATGCTGTATCCGTTACAGCATTGCGCATACTGTAGTCCTGGTGTTGCCTGCGATGGAGGCAGGGTTTGTGGATTTAGTGTAGAAGTCCCCCTCTACCTTCAGGCATACCCTCTCTAACCTCCAGTGAAGCCCTACCTCAGCTGAGGACAGCCCTTCATCAGCAGCCATTTGTCAGGCAGATGTATTAAGCTGTCAGCATGCTGGCAATGAGTGTGCAGCTCCAGGCTGGAGGGAAGGTTTTATATGGACAAATAAATGTGCCAGGCTGCCTGCACCGCAGCGCATCTGTAAAAATATGCGTGCGTAACGTGACGGGATGCGACAGAAATGGCTGGGCTCCTGGCTTCATGATGCAAACTCATCACACATTTGCACTGCCCCCTGGTTGCAGAGTGACAGCTTGAATGATCCATACCACACAGACTGGGAAGGAAAGAAAGTCACATAAATCAAGCCAAACACATGAAATGTCAGGGCAATATAAAGGCCAGATGCTATAATGGTATTTTCCACTTCTCATGTATTGTGAGATTTTCAGCATAGAGGAAACAGCCACAATTGCAGTACTTCAGACCGGACGCTGATTAAAGAATAGCTTTGCGATTTTGGGGAAAGACCAAAAACGATACCCTCAGGAGCCCTGAAGCATCTCATTGCTTTGTTGTTGTTCATGGCACTAAAATGCAGACAGACATGAAGGTGAAGGCACGCAGCCGCATCTGACAGAGGAGTCTGAAATGTGCCTCACCTCTGACAGCTTGTGGGCTCTATAATGGGAATTGGAGAGGCGGAGGAGCTGGGCGGCCAGGTTGCAGTCCTTTCGGTACAGGTCCTGTGGGAGCGAGAAGGTTCAGCAGCTTCAAAGGAGCATTTCCGGCCAGAGAGAGCATGATAAGGTTGTCCTGTATACAAAACATGACTGACTTCTTTTGCCCAGCATGCTTATCATAGTGGAATGGCAGACATTTCACCTCGATAAAATGATCAATATTAATATATATTCACTCTGAAGGTGAACAGAAAAGAACAGATATCACAAACACTACAGTAAAAGGAGGGGCTCCACTGACTCATGGCTCATCTGTAAACTGTCAGACTAATTTTACTGTCACCGACATTAAATTTTTACATCTTTATCAAAACGGTTGCCCCATAACCCACACAGATCATTTTTCAGCACTGTGTTACCACTGCAAATGAGCTGTAGTTCTGCAAGACGATTCTAGTATTACTGGTATGCGGCATGGAAGCCAACACATCGTCAGCAGCAAAAGATTCTCCACCAAATGGTTTGTTTTGCCCCGTCTGCTCCCAAATGCACCATTAGCAACTGTAATGGGTTGCGAACAATTTTTTTTTTTTTGTTACAAGGGACATTTTGCTATATAATGAGGGTTTCCACTGTCACAGTCACTGCTGATTCAATTATGGGGATAGGGGGAAGATCCTCCCCTTCCAAGATCTGCTAAGGGCCCATTAAGCTCCCTGTAATGGCTGTTTATCCTGTTCTTGTTTGATGAACCTTTCTGTTATTCTACCACCATGCCCCATTCAGAGCAGAATTTCCAATCGCTTCCAGCAGAAGTGGATCCCTGTCTCCCTGATCCAGCTTCTCTGCTTTTCAGCACTGACATTTCCTGCTCAACTGATAAAGCCAAATGGATCTGTGTATTTTATGCTTAATCAGCAGGTCTGCAGCAATACCATCCGGTGTTCAAGATAATTTAGATTATGCTGTGCTTCTACAGTTACTGATTGTACGACCCGAGTGACATGCGTAGTGTTTCGGAAAGTTCCACACAGAAAAGATTCTACATCCGCAGGCACCTTCCCTACAGGTTTACCTAGCTCAACCCAAGCAGACAGAAGACATCTACCGAGTAAAGTGTAATCTCTGATTCAGCACTCCAGAAAGAGCCAGATGTCATACACGGCAGATGATGGGCACATCAGTACAGCAGTGCTGTCAGGGAAGCAGGAACCTGCATTGCCTCAATTCCCGATATATTTGATGTACCACAGCAAAGCCATAAAATGTTACTGTGCAATATATATAAAAAAAGGTATCATTTCAATGACGTGTTTTAGTGCCATTATTGCTTCAAAGCCAAGGTCAATGATAACATGCTAAAGTGGTAATAGCAAGCCAAGCTCCGATACTCAGGATCAGGAAAAAAATATGTGCTTCATTATAGCTAAAGAGAGAAAACACTAGTAAGAGTACAACCCTCTCCAGAGGACACACGAGCTGGACAGCAGATGCATGTAGGTGCGCCTCTGTATACTGGGAACTGGTTGAAGGCTTCAAGGTTTCCTTACGTTGTCTTCTCTGAGTTTCTCTATGGTGATCTTTGCCTCCATGAGGTGATTGTTGAGGACGATAATCTCCCGACTCAGGGCTCTCTTCTCCTCCTCATGGTGCTTAGACTGAAACAAACATGGCAAAGAGGGAAGAGTCACAGTTAAAAAACGTTTCAGACAGTATCATTCATCAAAACTGTGAAAAACAAACTACTAGGGCTAAGAAACAGGAGGGTTTATTTCCACAAGAATATTTATATAAATACTTGTAAATGGTCTTGAGGAAGCCAACAAATAAACAGATTATACGTTCAATTTAATCTCAACGATTTCACAAGAGAAAGAAATGTTTAAAATATATTTTCCAAAATGCTAACTACTGAGTCCAAATGCTAAATTATCTACTGAAAGTTCCTCTAAAGGACACAGAATGGTGCTAGAAGAATATTCGTTTTGCACAGCCAGATCTATGCATGTATACAGAAACGGCTACTGCCCTGTCATTTAGGGATTATGGCTATGACTCCAGCTGCTTTCATAAACACAGCTGTAACCAATAACTTGGCACTGCCAGCCAGAGCCACCTCTGTTCTTGTCATTCACCACACTTTGTGCTGGCTGCCTCCTATGCACCAGAACAGCATCCCACAAGGGTGGAGGTGTCATTTATCACGAACCACACTTCCATTAGATCCCCCAATCAATGAGATGGAGCAGGATTTTTTTGAGAGTCTTAATTGTTTGGATAGAGGATTTAAAATCCGCACTAGACAACTGCCAGCAAAGCTGAGCAATCGCACCATTATAATGGGCAGTTGTTAAGTGCTTAAAGGCCTGGGATTTTAACAGCACAGCTACGGCTGTTACAGACAAACCAGCTATGGTCCACCAAGAAATTAATATAAGAAGGTGAATAAGAAGAATAAGAGCTCTGAGATCAGGCCTCCCCTGTCTATGGTCAGTGTGTGCAGTGGTTATCATTCAGCCTTAGACATTGCACCTGAAGACAGTGGCCAAAAAGTGGGTTTGATAGCAGCAGAGTAGATTGGCATTAGCCATCTGCCCCCCCCCCCAATACACAACAGACTCCAACAGTAGGAAGGGAAGTGCTGTGAAATGTCAGGACCTGCCCCCCGCCCCGACGCACTGAAGGGGACAGGCATGGCAACAGGTCGTAATGGTGTTGCCCAGCTGCGGCTCTCGTTCCTGTGAATGGAGGAAGCCACACAGATCCCCTCCATGCCATCGCTTGTTTATGAAAGTCATTTGCACAATAGCACTGAGGGAGCAGCCCTGCTGTAAACATGAAAACAATGTATCCATCATCTGAAATGGCCCTGTCAGGGCAGGACTTGGAGAATTATTGTTTTAATATAAACATCCAGCTACATTTTCTTTCCCCGCAAAGCCTTTTAATGCTCATGCAGCTTAAAGACTTTTCTCCACATTATTACTCCAGTTTGTCATTTTCTGTTTGGTCTAAGTACAGCTTAACTAACATACGCCTAGGACTTTTGTTTTATGTAAGTCACACATGCATTTTTCATCACAGGTCCTTCTTGGACTCCTCCTTTACATCACTAATTGGAGGCTGCCTGTCATCCTCTGAACCCTGCATCCTTCTGCAAAATTCAACAAACCACCGTGATCAATCCAAGGAGACAACTGGTTAAAGTACATGAATCGATACAGGCAACATTATTTCAAGATTTATGGAAAATAAAATATCCAGTGTTCACTGAAAGTCATGGAACCCTTGCTTAATTCGGTAAAAATGTTGCAAATTTATTGGTTTAACCATAAAAATCATTACTTGATTCATTTGTTTATGAAAAAATGTATATCACATTAGAAACATCCAGTAGTTTTAAGTAAAACATATATTTCAAACAGTAATAAATTGAAGCCCAAATTATAGTTCTAAATGAGCTATTATGAGTTAAAAAGTTCATGGATGAGCAGTATCATTGGGTGCTTTTTAATTAGTAACAACTTTGCAATAACATAAAATACCAAACATTTGTGTTTAGCGTCCATTTGGGAGCCAGTGACTACAGTTGCATTTAATAGCAAATGGCAAGAAAAGAACTGAATGAGTCAGTCAAAAAAGTTATGACAATAAAATTAAAAAGAAAAATTATTTCACTTAAAAAGATTAAACACTGTTAAACAGTGCTCGTCAATGGACTTTAGTTATGAAACCAATAAATTAGCAACATTTTTACAGAATTAAGCAAGAGTCCCATGACTTTCTGTGAGCACTGTCTATATAAAACATAATATGTCAGTTATACAAATTAGGACAGTCATTTTTAGAGCAAGATTGGAGTTGGAGAAGACGGGGAGATAAATGCAATGAAAAAAGGCTTTCAGTTCTAAGGGTGCAGAAAATGCAGAGTAAGCAGCTTCTCAAGGTTATCAGATTTACCCAAAATACATGTTAAAAATATGCATACTGTTCAGCTGGCACATGCCACCGGCAATAAAGCTCCAGCCCAACCCAACTGTGGAGATATTTCTGTGGGATATTCGGTGAGGAGTGCACACTGTCTGCCTGGGAACAGCCACAGCTGGGCGGACTGCAACCCCTTCTGATCAGAGGAGGGGACAAACAAACTGGGACCGGAGTGGCCTTTTTCATGATAATATGACATCAGCAACGTCCTGCTGGGGCAGACATATTAGAGTTGTGATTAACAAATGCCTTTCCAAGATAGTTGCCCTGCTTCATCATCGGGTTAATGCTCAAAGTCGCTGGATCCACTGGAATCAGCACATAAAGGAGTTAATTTCAATGAAAAACTCCAGTCCTCTTTATGTACAATACGCAACAAACTAAGAAAAGTGATCAGTGATTCAGCTGATTGAATGCACGTGTAATTTTCATCAAGCACTAATTTCAAGGAGGTTATTGAGGCATGAGAATGTAGTCCTTTACAAAAACCATTTTGCCATTAGGAGAACTAGAGGCGGTCTCCATTGGCAACAAACACATCTCAATCCCTTAGAGATACAATTAGTTGAGTGCTGGGGGTATGTGGAGACTGAGGCCACAACATCGCCATCTGTAGAAAAACAGATGAAACAAAAATTCTGCCCGAACATTTTAATAGATCAATAAGTTAATGAGACGTTACTATGAAATGCATAGATAACCTTTTTACTTTAATTGAAGATGAAAAGACAAATGACTCATCCTAAAGTTTCATTCATTAAAAATAAACCATTTCACGTTGAGTGAAAGCTAATCAAAGGGTGAGAACAGTGTTGCAGAATGCTAATCTTAACTGTAGCTCCCATAGTCTCAGAATCCTACACTTAAAATAAGTCAACGCTACAAAGATTGAAGATCTCTGTTCCAGAGATTCTTTGCTCGCTTCTCCATCAGCCTTTGTGTTACACCTTTGAAGGGCCTGTTTATGGTTCCTGAGACATATGGCAGTACAGTGATCCCTCGTCTATTGCGGGGGCTGCGTTCCACAACCCCCCACGAAAGGTGAAAATCTGCGAAGTAACAACCATATGTTTATATGGTTATTTTTGTATATTTTAAGCCCTTATAAACCCTTTATATTCTCTTAGATATTAGGTAA
>JAAGVU020000025.1:2559693-2600177 GCA_011763525.2 Mormyrus iriodes
CCCATCGTCCGCAGAAATCCGCGAACCAGCAAAAAATCCGCGATATATATTTAGATATGCTTGCATATAAAATCCGCGATACAGTGAAGCCGCTAATGTGAAAGCGCGATATAGCGAGGAATCACTTTATACAGTAAGTCATACATGTAAACACCTGAATCAAAACGGCACGTTTTCTGCAAGCCAGCTCAGCTAGTCAGTCTTATACCAGATAATGAGAGCACACTTTGCTGCGTCCCAAGCATATCAAACCATCTCTCCCACAACACGGGTATTTTCACCTGAAGGGCTTTGGAGAACAAAGCATGACGATTACTACACCACCGCCACAAACTGGGGATTTTTGTTACTCTCTCTCTCTCTCCCTGGTGTACTTTGCACTTTTCCTCTAAAACCTCTGACTAATGTGACTTGTGAATACTCCCACTTTATAAACAAGTCCTTCCACGAATATACTATGCATCACATACTAAACATTTGGGTTATTTGTCTTGCTACAGTAGGTGAATTGACTGTACTCTCTACAAAATCCAAATCAGCTCACTGCAAACTTCATCCTGCAACCTAAGAAAGTAACGAAGAAACTTGTTCCTGACATTAGCAAGGCCAGGTCAGACATTATAAATACAGCTTTAACTTCTGGACACGTTCCTTAGTCTCTTGAGAGGCCTCATAAATCATTTCACCTAATGCTATAAACATGCTGACCAGAGGTAGCCTGCCTAGGACATCCTGATTTTGCCGTGTTAGACGTGTTCCTCAGTCAACAAGGGAGGGGTTTGCATTTCACTTCTTTAACCAATCACAGTCTTCATTGTATGACATCACCACATTGGTCTGTTTTTATCTCACTTTCAAACACAAGGCTTCCAGCCATTAAGCTGGGGACAGGGTGGGGCTCATTGAGCTAAACCTCTATGCATGTGATCGGAAGGTTGTCGCTTCGAGCTGAGTTATTATTGTTCTTATTGTCATTATCATCATCTTCATCATAAAACAATGACGATGTGTACTCACACTGTTCCGTCCAGCCTTTGCAGCTAAGCATGTTCCTGTGTATTGTATCTGCGACATATCTGTTAACAAAAGGCATACACAACAAAACAGGCACTTTACAAATCTGTGCACCTTGCTGCCCAATAGAAAAAACTGGTTTTAATTGCTGTGGTGATGTCACACAATGAAGACTGTGATTGGCCAAAGAACTGAAATAACTCCCGTCCTCGTTGTTCCAGGGACACGTCAAACTCGGTAAAACCAGGGCGTCCGCTTTCCTTCAATAAAATAATGCCTATGATATGCATCAGTCTGTTCTCAGACAATATCACTGCACCAAAACAAGTGCTGAATGACTAATGACGTGCTCCTGTGATAATGACTAATGACGTGCTCCTGTGATAATGACTAATGACGTGCTCCTGTGATAGAAGTATCATCAGCATTTTTGCCCTTTTGAATTGAGATTTAATACAGATTGACGTACTCAAAAAAAAAATAAAACATCGAAAATGTTGTTGGTATCAGCAAACAGCTGCTCACAAAGGATTGATGGGTTGGGATGGAGGAAGGTGTTATGGGGTCAGTGTCAATGTCTTAGGCATGAAGAGGATGTGTGACTGTGTGAATATGTTCCTCTTCTTCATCACATACTCAGGGTTCAACTGCAGGCAAGTGGGCTGCATCGAGGCAGGTGACCTAGTGAAACTAGACAGTGAGAAACTTGTGGTTGAGCCTGGAGTCTGTCGAGATGCTTGAGGATGAAGAGAGAGTGCAGAACTTCGGAAAAGGGGGTCCAGAGTTCCGAGGAAATCTTGATATTTGCAAGGACATTATAATATGTAATTGCATTTGCAATATTATAAGCTGTGCAACTGCGAAAGATTTAATATGCATAAGGCAAATATTTGCTTACAATGACCATAGAATTTATAGTATTAAACAAGGGAGCTATGGTTTGCTCATCAGAAGGCTTTGTGATGCACTTTGTGCAAGAGAATGGAAGGTACATGCTGTGCAAATGCACTCTGACACGTGGTATATGTCAACAGAAGGTCTGGGTGACTTGATAATTATGGGAAGGGGTATCTATGGGGTAACCAAGGCAATTACACGAACTATGCAAACACGTGTAAGAAGAATGTGCCTCTTGGGATAGCAACCAAATATAATTTATTCACCCCTTTAAGTATTTTCCAATCATTGTTAATCGGTTTTTTGATAGGAGAATTGCTTTTCAGTGAAATGACCAATTATGTTACCAGCAGGATTTTTGAGGAAGCTTGGGAAAAGTATATAAACTGCTGCTTTTACCCACGCGGTGTGTCAGCGTGCTTTGGACGGGGATACCCTGCTCATTTCACTTTCTCTTTTGCCTTTTAAAGAAGCTTTACTGTACTAGGTCTCAACATGAGTCATTTTCAGGAACCTTGACTACGTTTTCAGTAAGGGACAGAGATCAGTTTATTAGTAATAGTAGCAGAGAATCTTTTAAAAAGAAAAATGAAACTTCCGCAAGACCCTACATGACGCAGGATTTACAGCTTGTTTAAAAGGTTGATGCATCTTCCAAATGCTCAGTAGTTAGATGCCACAGCGCTTGGTGTTTTGGCTGTTACACTCATTCTTGGGGATATTACTAGCAAGCTAGGTGCTCACTATTAGTATGTCAATGGTACGCAACTAGATTATTTGTTAAAGCCAGTGAAATGTTTCCCCTGAGCCTGAAATCTGTGAATATTGGGATCTGGATGATGAAGGTCCTCCTCCTGCTCGGGAATGGCAGGAAAGGTGCTAGCTCACTTAGGCATTCATTCTTGGACCTTTAGCTAAATCTATATGGCCTCTCTGTTCTTACCTCTACTTTAGCTTCAAATACCTCAGTGGTACAGCTGGCCAGAACCTTTGACTCTAACATTAGAGATTTATCTAGGTGTCCAGACTTCCCTCCATGGACAGCAGAAAAAGTCAGAAATATGCTGCCTCTGCACTAGATTATTCTGCTACTCATGCACCCCCCTGAAGCGTCTGAGGCTACAGGAATCATCCACAGGAACCCGTAAGTGAACATGTGAGATGATCAGCCCTGTGTAAGCTGTACACCTGCATTTTCAACCAGCTGAATGAGCTGAATGACTGATGCACTTTAAATGCAAACTTGGAACAATTGTGCCTGATTATTCCTGATTTATTTGTTAGTTGTCTAGTAATACTAAAAACATTGCTAGTCAAGGACAGGGATCAGCAACCTGTCCAGATACAGACAAAGTGTCTGTGATACAATGTTTTGATTGAGAAAAAATATAAGTAGGCTTAAATTTAAATACTGTGCCTATGATAAAAATTGCATTTTGAACAGAATGTCCATTATAGTTAGCCATGGGATTGACCCCTGCTCAAGAAATTAAGAAAATGAGGAGGACTAACAGAGACAGTTCTCCTGTTTTATGAATTAAATATCTGCTTCTGTTAAGGACTCACATGTTCTTTAGCATGGATACCTGAGTGAAAACATCTCTTCTCACTCCCTTCTGTAGCTAAAGGTGCAGATTGGATGACTGACCACAAAGCTGTCTGTAAAAACAGAAGTAAAACAAACATTTTTAAATGGGTGGGAGCCCGAGTGCAGTGGCTGTACACTGAGATTCACCCTCATTGACAGTGACATTGCAGTGTCGCTGCCCCCTAGAGCTAGCTGTGAAGCTGGCACGTTACTTCTATTTACACAACTGATGATGATACCCCTTTTTTCCATTCAATTCAATTCGATTAATTTTTATATAGCGTCTTTTGAGTCGAAAAGCACTTCACATGATATTGAGAGAACATGATATTGATTCCCCATTTAGGGTGCTCATGAGAGTTTTACACAAACATGTTCTGAGGGCAGAAGGAACAATGATTGGTTCAGAGTGATCAAATTGTAGTGTTCCTTCTGCCCTCAGAACATGTTTGTGTAAGTAAAAGTCCGACGAGCATCTAGGGCAGGGGTGGGCAATCTTATCCGCAAAGGGCCGCTGTGTATGCAGGTTTTCACTGCAACTGCCTGATTAGATTACTAATTAGAGGACTGATTGGCTGGAGAGTCCTCACACCTGGGTTTGAACAGCTGATCTAAAGGTTCCCAAAAACCTGCATACACACTGGCCCTTTACAGATACGATTGCCAACCCCTGCTCTAGGTCGACCACGTGATCCATGTCAGGAGCTACTTCAGATTTTACTAACTACTTTAAAACTGAAAGGCTCCTGTGTTTGGCTAATTAGTTCAGTTCTTCTTGTGCTTTTACTGGTTTGTTTGAAAGACCCATCCAGCTGTTTCACATTGACATTAGCCACACATGCATCGTTATACAAGACTGACCAATCAGTACACAGCAAGAACTCAGCAGTAAAATAAGATCCAGGTCTTTTTAATTGAAAAGGTAGTTTGCAAACCCTGTCCTAGCTCATAGTGTCCCCCCTGACATGGATTAGGTGGTCACCCTAACCCCATCAACTGCAGAGAGGCAGCTGAGAGAGGCTCCAGCTCCCCATCAGAAAAGGACAGGTGAGATTCATCAGTTTTAATTGTTACAGATAAAGCTGCGGAGACACTTGCTGCATATATTTAAAATCCAGTACTGGGAGGAGTGAAGGCTGCGTCAGGGATCTCAATTAACATTTCAATCACAGCACTACTATTGAATGAGAGGGTGGGGCAATTACTGCACCCATTAAATTCAGTATGGCCTGATTACTGATAATGAAATCGTTGCCAAGAAAAGCAGCCCTGTATAATATGTGCTGCATTAAGCACCATGATATGATTTACACACAGCTACCAAGTGCTTTGTCAATGGTGCACATACTGTGCGTTTCATAAAGCAGTGAACTGGAAAAATCTAATTACATTCACAAATATATTTCTTCTAGACAATTATCTGTGAAACCCAATGTAGTATATTGTATCACATTAATATGAGAAATTTCTTTTAAAATCTTTCCAAGAAAAACTGTTAATTGCATCTTAGTAAGATAAATTATGTACAATTTCTTTTCATGGGCATTTTGTAATATGAACATATGACAGAGGAAAGTGAGACTTTGAAGTGACAAGCACAATGTTTAGCTCCTCTGGCAACAGTAATTTCTTATCCAATAAACGTTCAATCTACATTTAGCTGATATGATGGTGGGCTGTCATAAGTTTTAATTGCAGCCTTAATCTATGAGTTTTTTAAGTGCTGCTAAAGGTCTCGTGTGGCTGAAACCTGTCCGGCTGGGATGACGAGCCAATCGACTGGTGGGCTGCTCGATTGTTTCAGACAATCAAATGAGATGAAGTTTCAAAGCTGACTATTTGATTAGATTTATTGATTGACAAAAGCTTACAATAAAGGTTTCATAAAGAGGGTCTTCTCTCATGGGGGATTTAAAGAGTGGGTGGCATTAACTATTTATCAGAATACCCAAGAATGAATGAAAAAATGTATGTTGTCATTGTCTCCTTTGCTGGAAGCTTGGAAGGAGCAGGAGTTCATATTATGGCTGACCAGTGAGATATTCTTATCTAGCCAGGAATAACAGTGATTTAACAAGGTTCCACGGGCAGGCAAATTGCGTGTAGCAATGATGCCGTCCCATCTTTCATCAAGTATTTGTGGTGGAAGCTCTGATACGCCATATAGCTGACCAGGCCTCAGCTGAAAACTGAGGTATGTATGATCAATACAGCATTCAGCTTTACCCAGACTCTTGCCTATGTGTTTAGTTTGGTGCCATGAGAATAATTTATATAATCGGCAATAAAGAGCTTGGACAATAACCATGATTCAACTTGAAAGGCCTCCTTAATCCCCCAAAGACACAACATCTACAGTTAATGAAGAAACGCATGTTTGTTCAAATACGAAAACAACTTTCTGTTATTCTGAAATGGCCTGTTCTGCAACAGTACTTGACATCTGGTGAAGATCTGCAGAACAAATGAACAAGACACGCTAAATTGCAGACAAGTTAAGCAATTAGAAAGACATTATTCGTGTTATTAGTAGCAAAACACAGCTGCACCTCAGTCTTATTGCTTAGGCCATTATATTAACGTCTAACTTCTTGAACAAATGTTAAGAAAAGCCATATAAATCAAAATTTTTACCCTTCCCAGAATGAGCTTTGAGGAAAATACACGTCAATAAAACAGCCCCTTGCAAACTTTTATATACCTTTTCACTGAATTCACCTAAACCAGGTTTTTTTTTTTAAGTCCCTCCCACCCGTCTCTAAAAGAGTGAACTGTGGACCTTTACACAGTTTCCAGGAAGATGCACTGCAGCACCTACCCACCTGCTGAGTAGCCATATGGCCACCTGTCAGTCATAGACCTGCCCGAAGAAACTTTCCACGGAGAATATAACCGGCTGGCATTCCCCAAAGGGCTGCCATCCCGTTTGTCTCAGCTACAATGTCCTCCTCCACAGAGCCTCCCACTGTCATTTGCTTAGTTCTGTGGGGTTTCGCTCTGCCCAAACAGCCCGTGATGCATGTCCTCCACAGTGCTGGTTCTTGGTCCAGGTCCAGAGACCAGGTCAGCACTATTTCTCTACTGCCCCTCACTCACCAGAAAATATTAATATTTGATTGTGTTCCCACTTTTATTGTGGCCTCGGAAATGGGTCGTGGTGTAAATGTCACAGTTGCCCTTGGCCCAGGGCTACAAGAATTCGCAAATACCAAGACTGCTTCTGGGTCTATCTGATGCAAATACAGTATTATTCATGTGACGTCACCAGGGCACCAAAGAGGACCCAATACATGAAGAAAGCTTTTCATGGAGCTGACTAGACCATCAGCAGATGATTATGGAAGGGGTGTGAAGACAGTTTGTAGTGGAGCAACATTCAGCTAACGGGTTCAATAAATGAAAATATAAAAATCAAAGACCAACATCAAAGCTGTAAAGAAAGGTACAAGGAACCTTTGTATACCCGACAACATTGTCTATTTACTAACTTCGTAAGCTGAAGACTGTTTACAAGAGAGTAATGCAACACTTTACGTGCATGATATATTCAATAGAAAACTGATTTGTAAAGGAGCAATCTTGCAGCACTCACAAACTGATTCAATATCTAAGTTAAAAAGTACGTACTGACAATCATTACTCAAGAACTGACAATTTCCTGCTTTTTCACATACGCACGAAATGCTTTTGCATCAAAAAATGTAAAATGATGGATAATACGATACATTTGCATTCTGCATAATGTCAAATGATCAGTCTTTGAACAAGTATCCCCGAACACCACTGACAGATATAGTTTAGAAGATTGGTCTTACATTTACTTGGAAGAAGCACCACTAACTGCTGAAGAAGTTAAATCTGCTGATGTATTTTACAGTCCTCCCCTCCCCAAAGTACGTCTTAATGCCTCTACATCTTCTTAAATTCAAGTCTTGTAAAACAACACCCCCAACTCACAGATATGGGAGACAAAACTATTTAGCATCCAATATTCTGCAATTTAAAAAGCAAGTCACATAAGGCTGCCACCGTGCTATGCCTTCTCCACTGTACTAGAGGCATGAAGTGTTGCTTGTCATATGCGTGCTTCATCTCGTGTTTGAATGTGTTGACTTATGTTGTGGACTGGAGGTGCATCCTATGTTCCACTGGATTTATCCCCTAAACTCTAACCTCTTCCCCCAAGGTGTGGACCAACAATCTCTGCACTCAGAGAACATAACAGGTTAGCTTACTTGCTAGGGTCCAGAATAAGGGTATTATCTTGCACTATTTGCAAGATAACACAAAATTATGTTGAGCTAGTAAAGACAGTGGAACTTGCCCAAGACTTATGTTCTTGGCAGGGATTCCCAGGGTGACTCTCTAGAACTCGTTTCCCTTCCAAACAGCAATCTAGAAGGGAGGCACGCAAGAGCAACCACACATTTTTACTGTATTTTATGATGAGAAAATGAAGCAGGAGTATATTTCTCGGGATCTTTGTTTACAAAAAGTGTGTGAGCCCTCAGGGGCCCAGCAGCAGGAAGCCCTGTCGCTTATCGGAGGCCCAGCTGTGCTGAAGCTCTCATCACGCAAACTGCTGCTCGGAGGACAGTGCGGGGCAGAGTCACGGCAGAGTCAAGGCTACGCTTCAGTCCTGCCACTCCCGCACAACAGAATCACAATCTGCTCCGAGCACTGCGCGCGCTGCAGCTTGGGGCCAGGGCTGCATCTATAACCCCTGGCCACAGTAATTTTAAGCAGTTAACCAGGTCACTTCGTCTCCCCCCCCCCCCCAGCTCCCAGCATTGGCATTCAAACTATACGCCCACGGTCCACCACCATCCAGTTGGTCACCTACCGACTGGTGTATCTTGTCCTCCAGGTCCTGATTGATTCTCTGAAGTGCTGCATAACTGCTCTGTATTCTAATAGGAGGAAGACAGACAAATGATAACAGGCCATTAATCCAAAGCTGTGTAAAATCATAGGAAGACAAATCTGGGCACGAAATGGAATCACAAGAAAGTGTACCATTTACTGAACAGAGTGTCTGAAAAATAAGGCTTCTGCAGTACCTGTAACAACAACATGTTTACCTTCACACAACAAACTCTGAAAGAGGGACCTGTAATAGACTTCCTCTGATTAAAATGAGCTATTACGAGTTTTTTCATGACTCAGTCCAGAAAGGAGAAGCCAGGTTAAATTATAAAACGGTAATCTTAAATGTCCACTGAGACTAACTGAAGTACAAATCAGCACTTCTATCTTATCATATTCAAAGTTTTGGTTAAATGAACAAAATGGACAACAATCACTATTATTAATAAATCTATTTACTGAGAAGCAGCAGTGGAGCAAGTTAACATAGAGGCGTGGAATGAAGGGTCCCCTCTGGCTTCTGGCAAAGTGTGAGAAATTTGCCAATTTTCAAAAGAAATTGCAAGGGTAGCATTAAAAATTGAGCTGGGAAGTGGCTGTAAGAAGGATCATAAAGACACCAGCACACTGATGAATTAATCTTCTGCTCCTCACGAGGGCATAACAATGAACACTTACCGCAATGACAACATTGCTTGCAGGCATGAAGTTCCCCTTGCCCAGCCTGAGCCTGTAACTCATCTTGTATCTTGCCAGTTCACTCTGCTCTCTGCCCCTTTTCGTGAAGATACTCTGGGCAGAAGCTGAGCAGGAGGAACTGTGCCGGGCAGAGCAGACCCTTCTGCCGGTGACCTGTCTGAAGTGTCACCTTCCCTGAACCCAAACCTAACCTCATGTCACATAGCCGGCAGCAAAATGATCAGAAACAAAAAGAAGAGGAAAAAAAAATCCTGACTGGGAATTCTAAACTAGACTTTGGCAAGTTAGACTCCATAAAATCTGCTCATCTACATTTTAACAAGGCCTGGAACAGCGAACAAGCGTGAGATTTACAGTGAGCCTCTCTTATGGCAGTTTTGAATGCGCGACTGTATTAAAAAAAAGCACAGGCAGGAGGGGGAAAGAGTCCCTCTGCTCTTGGGCCTTGTCCAGCACAGGTCGCAAAGAGCTGCTGGCTTCACTCTCTACAGACACACTACACAGCTTTGGAACCCGCGGTGGGACTTACAAGCCTGGGATAACAGAACAGGGTGTCCAATGGGAAGTGTGCTAAACACTTTGGGTTCCAAAGCCATGTTTTTCATTCCCCAAGCTATGAAGCTTTACTAGGCTGTAGTAAAGTACTATTACGTAGCAGAGTAGTGTGAATGGGTGGCCAGAGAATGTGTGTGGGACAGACAAAGAGATTGGCAGGAATGGGGTTGCCGTTAAGCCTACGCCTGCCTACCTGCGCAGTTTGTCAGTGAATTTCTCCAGCTCCTCCTGGGCACGGCGAAGCTCTGTCTCCAGGTACTGCCGGGTGGAGTCGAACTCTGTCTCCAGCACCTCCAGCTTGTGGGTAGTGTAGGACAGACGCTTGCGCAGGTCCTCCTTCTGCTCCTGCAAGGTGCTGTTCAGGTGACAGAAATGCAGAGGGTCCCAAAATGTCAGACCACACGCCAGCTGCTGGCAAGCACACCAGTGAGGCACTGTCTGGCTGCATATCATGTGGTGCTTCACAGAAAACAAACTGTGGAGATCAGCCCCGTCTGGCGATGGACAGACACATGACGTATGAGATTAAGGTTCACAGATGTCCATGTTGTAATGGCTGGTGAGACAGCAAAGAACTGAACCTCACGGTGCCTTTTTAAGGAGCAGGTCATCATGAGACAAGTAACGTGGACGACCACCAAACAAAGACTGCGACAGCCTTGACAAAGATTCATGGCATAGTCGGCCCAGGTAAGGTAATGCAGATGAGCAATTGTGGAAAACCAAAATGACTTTATCCCCACTTATTAGCATGGTCCAGTCTACAGCAGTAATGGAAACACAGCTCAAACTCTGCACCATCTACTTCCAGCATGTAGTATAACCTGATCATATAGCAAAAACTGAAAGTCAACGTTTTTATTGTGAGCAATAAATAATATTTATAGGACAGCATGTACACCATGGCAAATCACAATACAATTTGGTTCTAGAAAGAGAAACTGGACACATACACTTTAGACCAGAGGTAGGCAATCTTATCCGCAAAGGGCCGCTGTGTATGCAGGTTTTCACTGTAACCGCCTAATTAGACTACTAATTAGAGGACTGATTGGCTGAAGAGTCCCCACATCTGGGTTTGAACAGCTGACCTAAAGGTTATCCCAAAAACCTGCATAAGCACTGACCCTTTGCGGATAAGATTGCCCACCCCTGCTTTAGACGTTGACTGTCCCATTATGAAACCCCATCTTGTGATTATGAGGGGACTGGACCATGAATGTTGACTGAGCATTTTACTGGTCTGGCCATGGTGTTGGGCCAGAGCAGGTCTGGCCAGTCACTCCTGCTTTCTTCACTGTGATTCAGTTCTCCCTGGTCCTCCCAGAATGAGGTGTTTCAGGAACTCAGTAATAAGTTCAATAGCAGGGAATCTCCAAACTGACAACACAATGCTCTACAAATGTCCCACCACCAATCGATCTGCCTGTTAGCAGAACACGCGCAGTTACTTCCTCAGCAGCCATCTCTCACAAAGTACCATCCTCTGCTTTGAAATTAAAGTCATTTCTGCTGAGAGGAGAGGCTCATGAAATATATGCTCCAGGTGTACACAGCTCAAACCTAGAGAAGCTATGAGTCTTGCAATCAGCGCTGGGGGAGAGGCAGCCGACAATTCCATTGACAAAAGCCAAGGCGGCAGGACTTAAGGAAAAGTATGGCAGGCAGCCGTGTCGGAATCCAGAGCTGGGTCAAGGACGTTGTGGAATGTAGAGGATTAGTCATGACCGCACCACAGCAGCCTCTCTTTTGTCTGGACTGCTGTCATTGTGGCATTTGAGGCTTTCAGAGCCAACTTTTAATTGGGTAGAGGCTGGAGACCCACTTGTACAGATGGAGAAGATCTCATTCTGAAATCTGTGTCTCCGGGGTTCAGCTTCTGGGATTTCCACAACGCGAGTCAGCAGAGACCCACAGGAGGCAGGATGAGATATTTTTGCACACATTTCGTAGTTTCTAAAACTGGAATTTGAGGAAAACCGTCACAGTGACATATTGTAACACTGCTGGTCTATGGAAGTCATGTCAAATATTCCCTGCACTTGTATAACGGAGGTGTGTATCTGTACACCTGAGATGTTAGATCTGTATCTTTGTAAAGACATGAAAATGTACTATTACTGCAATTGTGGGTAACGACAATGCACAATCAAGATGGCAGTAAAGCAAAAAGTAAATAAAAACATCACCTTGGATTAAAATGATATCAAATATCTGTGTGTTACACTCACTGTTCTTTATTCAAGGGGAACAGAGATGTAATAACAGAAGGTATTTTATGGAAATACAAATTAAATTTGGCTGCTGTTGCACTAGTACTTCATCCAATTGCACAAACACCACGCTGTGGCTGCATCTTTCCATTTTCACAGACCCCTTCATACGGTTAAGCTACGGTATCAAATTAGCCGTAACACAATGAAGATGGGTCTGCTCGCTGTGTGCCAGAAGAGCAGACCATGGGCTTGTTTCTCTCCTATTAAGGAACATACCCTGCAGATCTGCACATATTTCCCGGCAGGAAACAACAGACTATTTTTCACGACCTTCCTTCTAGTGCTGTGGACCCAAACTCCACTGTTCCTGCCTTAATGTGACATCTGCAGTATTGATGAGCACGGCTAATGGCTCAGAGCACCGTCCATCTGTGGCATCTACAATGCATCTGTTCTCACAGACAGGGACGGAGGTCGTAGATTGCCGAGGACTCTTTGTGCGTGAGCAAGATAGCATCTAAAAACCTGATCCTGACTATGGGGTTACATGATTAGAAAATGTTAAGTTAAATCTGGCAGGGGAAATTAAAAGCTTTTTGCTTGGCTAGAAACTGTCCATCCAATCTAAGCAGATCAATCTGCCCACACAGAAAATCAAGGGACGGTTTAATGACGAGGATGGGAGCATGGACGGGCTTTGGAGACAAAAGCCGTAATGTGAAATGGAGTGAGGAAAGAAACCAAGGTGAAATGTGCTTCTGTCTGGGTAGAATCGCCTTGCTGAGGCAGACTCGGGGGTCTGCAGTGAAAGACAGAGGCAGAATGGTAACTATTCTTCCACCAGTGCTGGGAATCGAGGAACAGCATCACGATGCTCCCGCAGTGTTTGCCGAGGTGCGTCACCCCGAGTGAGAGACAGCGAGACGGACAGAGGGCTTCCACAGAGCCATGCACTCCAGAGGATTCCGCTAAGGCCCAGGGAAGGTCAGGCCTGGCCTCCTGTTTATTGGAGGGTGGTAACTCTGTGCAGAGGGACTGCAGCTGGTGATGAGGTGTGTGTGTGTGCATGCATACGTGCTGCACATCTCCTAAGAAGATATGGCCAGGAAAAGACGAGCAACTGCAGTAATGTATGAGGGGACTTTCTGCGTGTGTGTGTGTGGGGGGGGCATGGTGGGGATACACCACAGCTGAGTCACAGTGCCTGTCTCATATCATCAGACGTCAGCTTTCACCTGGAAACCAATTCACAGCTGAATGAAAACTTGGCCCCCTAATTAGGAGCTGCAAAACAGACCCAGCATCTGTTCCATGGAAAAGGAACAAGGCGGGTGCTGTTCCTTGGAGGAGGAGGGCAGTGATTACCCATAGAGGTTACTCCAGACAAGGAACGATAAAGGGCGTAATGAGGAAAAAAGCATCAGACACAAATGTTTGATTTATGAGAGGTGGATGAAGTGTTTCTATAAAGCCGGCTGTGCCAATTACAGTGAGCTCGTCTAGATTCCAGGAAGGTCTTTCCCACCTCTGTGATACAAGAGGCAGCAACAGGCCAAGCCGATAAGACATACAGTAACTGAATGTGCGGGTGGGTTGCCCAGTACGCAGGCAGGGGACCGTAGGCTGGGACACTGACATCTGAGCAGCTGCACTGCATTCTAACAAAGTCGTGTAACGTGCGTAAATGTTGCAGGAAGCAAGCTTCACATGGGCACCACACTCCGGCATGCTAACAGTCATACACAAACACGAGAAGACTACTGGGTTTTATTGCTGCTGGTATATCAGAATGCCGTAGTCAGACAGCAGTTGTAGACACACAGAGCACCATGAAGGACATGGACATCAACATGCCATTCTCACATGACTGGCCCAAGCCCGGGCTGCCTTGGACTTGCATGCTGATGGACAGTGACATGACAAAAAGGCCTGTGGGGAGCACAGGTGACAGGTCTGGGCATGAGGACCACAAAATGAAATCTATGGCAGACGCCTCTCCCCACTGCTCTTACCTCTTTTTCTGATGTTTACAACCATTTCTGGGGGGTTTTACAGCCGTTTTCCCAATATATATTTTTTTCATGTTTTCTCTTTGTGCTGACTTTCATGTGTGATTTACTTTCTGGAAAGGAAGATGATGCCCGATTCTGGATTCTAAGACGGCCTCCCTTGCTTCCTCCTAAGGTGATTACGTTTTCCCTGTGGAGTTTGAGAGTAGTTGTCTATCTGTGTTGATCCTGCCAACAGAGCAGAGAAACAGGATTGGAGTCACGAAAATAATCAAGTCCCTTCATCTGTATCTTTGCCACATATCGGTGTGAATCACTATTCTCAAACGCAAACAGAGCAAATCAAAATCTCAGAAGGAAAGACGTGCATTGCAGTGATCTGTCCCGGCCACCGAACGAACAAAGAAAAGAGCCAGCTGATGCAGGAAACTCCGGGTTATCGCCTGATGCACATGCACACAGACATGCAGATACAGCAGAAGCTTTAGGAGATCTTAAAGCACAATTACACGATTAATTACACAAGTAATTTTTGCCTCAGAATGTCTCAAACTGTAAGGACAGAGTGGAATTAAATATATAAAACTGCTAATATTTCCAAAGCACTCTGACCAAGAAGCTGCTTTTGTATAAAACTGAGCAACACAACACAACAATGGGTTAAGCCAACACAACCCATCCGTGAAGATCCATTACATTTCTTATAGAAGGAAACAGAGAATAGTTAAAACAAGCAGGAATTTCCTCTAAAGCAGATGTATGAGATTAAGTGTACTGCGAAAGTCTTCCAGAGCAACTTCACCCATTGCCTGACCTTGCTGTTAGTAGGATGAAGGCCCACTGAAAGCATCCATTTTCAAATACTCCCCTGAGCGTAGTGCACACCCAGTAATACGTCCAAGCAGGTCATTTTTCATATCAGCCTCTTGCAAACAGCCACTAATTGAGTACCAATTCTTCAGCATTTATCATGCTAAAATGAATAACAGGAAAGGCCAAGGGCTCCTAAGACTGATGCTTTCCTTGTTCAATCTGCAGGATACTCTAATCCCTGAACTATACAGTTAAAGAACAATCATCTTTACAAAGCATGACCCTGTTTGCATTAAGTCAGCTACTTTCGTTGACTGAAGTTTTGCAAATTTTGATCGATTGTCTATCTAATTTCTGCTTTGGAAAACCAGCCACACTAGGGGAAGGGGATGGGAGGTGCCCAAATGCCAAATGAGATCATCAGCTTTGTCACCTAAGCCTGCCCATGATGGCATTTAAGCTTATGCCTTTGAAGGAAGAGTGGCAGGGCATTAATGCACATGTGACCAGATCCAGAGATGGAGGGTGGATCTGCTCTCATACCTGAGCTGTGACACATGCGTCATCACCGCTGGCACTGGCAGCATGTAGCTGCTGCAGATCTGCTGGCCGGAAGTGTCAGGTGTCAGGTATCCAGTGCTGCACAGTAATGCCGGTCTTAACGAGGACAAACTGGCACAAATTAAACCTCCAGCTGGAGCTGTGATATGCAAGCATTGACTGCTTGTCTTTATAACACTGTAACTTTAACCCCACCATTTAATCCTCGCCTTCATTACTGTCTGAAGGCAGGTCTTTACAACTGAGTCAACTAGACCCCATATCAGCAACATCAAGTGCCCTCTTGCACAATCCGAGACTAACATCCTTGTGAAAATTCAATGTCTGCTACCCAGGGACCAATGATAAATTCTCCTTATTGTCCAGCAGGGACAGTCTAAGACCACTGCGCTTCCACCCACCCCATTAATTCTGAATGACAGGCAAATCAGCTATTGGGGATTCCCGGCACTGCATGACGAGAGGCAGCATGAAAGAGTGCATGATTGTCGGTAGGTTGCACACTGTAATGTGTGGTCTAGGAGCAGCCAAAGGACTATCACCGTTATAATTCTGCTATATGACGCAGCTGGAACTGTGCAACAGGTATGGAGTTTTTTTGGGGTAACTGGTACTTCTAAATTGCTCATGGCGTGTCATTAGGTGTCAATACGACATAATGAACTGGCGTCCCCTCCAGCAGCCCAGTCTTATGCCCTGTGCTACCTGGGATAGATTCCCGCACCACCAATAGATGGATGGGTGGATGGATGATAAAAAGCAACAAAATGAAAGTAAAATTCATTTATTACTTTATCGAGGCTGTTTCCCTTCAAACCAATGTGAGTGTAAATAAATAAACAGAATAAGGTAAGTGTAAGCAGTCACTGAAATAACTTATAGTACAAAGTCAGTTTTCTGACTGGTAGACACACTGAGCTCAGCAAATCCAGATAATAAAGAACCATTTTCAGTTACATATAAGCTACCTAAATTAGAATACCCCACCAAACAATCTACACACTTAATACAGCCGCAGCGCCCATATTTCCCCAGACCAGAGCTGCATATGACATGAAATATTAATGACAGAAAAAGCCGTCTTATTAACCTAGAGAGGTATTCCCATCACAGAGGGAGACCGAATCACCGTGTAAAAGGCAACGCAAGGCCTCGTCTCCAGTCCGCGGCATCTGCAGAACAACGAGCGTTAAGGTGTTAGGCGGGGTGGGGGCCCGGCAGCCCCACTGCCTGCCTCTCTTGACAGAGACACAAACACTTCACTGCCTAGAAACAAAACAGAGATAACGGTGGCAGTACGAGCCAGATACACTCTGGCTGTCTCCTATTGGTGGAGAACAGAGCTGAGTGAATGAACCAGCGTCATGGGGATGGGGGTCCTTTGGGCCCTCCCCAAGCCTGCTCTGGTGCCCCTCCGGTGAGGAGCAGACGCATTAGAAGTGGGAGAAACCCAGATTGTGCCCCCTGATATGGGCCTGGCTGCTTCAGTGAAGCTCAGATGCTGATTCTTCCTGGCTGCTTTTAGCTGGACAAATAAACAACCTGATTTTTATATGCCAGCGACGTGTCCATCTCTGACATTTCAGAGGAGGCAGGCTGCTCTTTAAGAGGTGATAAAAGCGCTGCGTGACTCACATCAGCATCGTAAAAATAAAGAAATAAATTCATCCGATTCCCATCCTTGGTTCTTTTGTAAAATGCTCCCTTTGCAAGGCTACTGTGCAGATTAATGCCTCTGATTCAATTCAAAGCAATTTCCCCTTTCTGGATAATGGTATACGGTACGTTTTGGTAAACAAATTTATTACACAAAATATCTGTGGCATTTATAATGGTTATTGTGGTGAGGCCCTTATCACGGCATGAATCACAGGCTACTGAATTATAAACGGAAACCCTCACCTTTTCCTGTATTCATCTCACTCATATCCACATGATGACTTTGCTTTTGGGCAGAATTATTATGACCGAACGTCCCCTGCTTCCACTAAACTTCTGTTAAAAGGGCACAGGGATTCGAGGTCTCACAATGAGCACCGCGCTAAATTAAAGCAGTGCCCGATAAACAAACTAGTCCTGCAATATGTTACCAGGGCAACATAAGAAGGATTTCTGAAATTTTTAAGTGGCCACGAAGATACAACATTACTGCAAGTCAACGTGCTGTCAGCCATGTCCCATCGGATCGCTTTCAAGGATCCCTGTGGATTCTCCCCTCCATGGGTATCCTGTCAACCTGTTAACACCTTCACTGAGCTCAACAAAACATACAGGGCACAAAAATACTGTTATTATAACATGCAGATATATTATTATTATAGATAAGATAAACGTGTCTTCCGACACACTGAAGCCTGTCACTCTTCTTCCTCCCTACTAGCTACTAAAAGCAAATATATCTAAAATGGATTTTGTACAAGTAAGAGTAACAAATGGCGTTTAACACCCAGGAGAATTTCACCAATAGGGAGGAAGCAGACGGCACTATCTCAATGTTGTCTTGAGAAAGGACTGAAGCCTACATTTGCTTTACTGAGCCAAGAAACACTGATGGGACTCGGCTCTTCATTAGAACATCATCTGTTCATTAAAGGCTGATGCTGAATTGGCAACAAAAGAAATCAGCAGCCAACCACAGCCAAGTAATATTCCACCAGTGGTGAATAAATCAAACTACAGGTCTCCAGATGACACCAACACATGTGAATGTAGGACAACATTTACCAAAATGTTATGCTGTCTATAGGTAGTTCCCCGAAATTGAATACAAGATTTTAGGCAAAAAGATTTTCTTCTCCAATCTTCAGTAAACGACTAAACTTTTCCAGGTCATACCAAAAGCAGATGTTTACATTTCTATTCTTAAAACTGCCTTGGGCACAGAGACAATGTACAGGAAGCTGTCAGCGATTGGCCACATTGAATAAACTTCCTGTGTAGCTGTGGGGTATATAGACCAGGGGAATTAAGGCAGATGGTGATGGTCATTCACCACACAGCCCGATGCAGAAAATCCTCCACAGAAACCTTAGCACTAATTTTTAAATAGTTCCTTGAAAAAAATATTCATTCTTAGCTTGTTAATTCCAAACTCCAGATATTTGTTCATCACATCATAAAACAGTCATGGTAGCAATAACATTCTGAGATAACGTAATAAAATTTCCTCATTTAATAATGGCTAGCTTCCAAATTTAATTCAAATAACCCAGGTAAATAGCTTTCTTACGGGAAGCTCTCACAAGTAACGCACGCCAGCATCATGATTCAACTGGAAATAATTTACAGTCAGCAGATGACAAGAGATCTCTAGCCACAATGCCAACATCTGCTGGCTGCCAGTTTTACTGCCAACTTGCAGGACGCACAGTGGCTGACGTCATCAGCTTACAGATCAAAGCTAGTGATTCCCATTCGCCAATGAAGGGTCAGATTCTCCACATGAAAATCAGACATTGTGAAATGACTGTGGACGGTCCATCGTGGACATGATGAGAAGGACCACCATAAAATCCATCTGATTAAACATCAGTACTCTCCACAGTGGATTCCAGCGTTGCTTTAACCAGGGATGCATTTCCTTCATATAAACTATAATTATCAGGCAATATCATAGTATTGCTATATTGTCAGTATTACATAAGTAGTATTACATCACATTACTTCAATCAGCAATGTCATAATGTACAGTGCAATAGTAGACATTTTTCAAACTATAGCTTTCATTTTTATACCCTTCTATCCTTCAGACATTCAAAAACAAATCTTTCAATACCCTTTGTCTATGATAGTTAGCTGATAATGATGATGACTTCACTGCTGGTACCTTGGGATTTCAGTGTTGCAGTTTTCTGTAATAAGCATAAATGCAGAAACAGAGGCTGGTTCCAGGTGCTTAGACTAGTGATTGTCCATACATGTGCATGTGTCAAGAATTCCAGTCAGCAATTTGCCAGCCTTTTGCAAAACATCAAGTGCTGCCTCAACTGCAGTTGGATCTCTTATCATGGAAAATTTCCATAAAGACAAGTGCATACATTTGAATACAGTGATGGCCCTACAAATCTCAGATGCAATAAAAAAAAATCCAAAAGTGCACAACCTGTCAACTGAATATAGAGTTGGTGAGCGAAGAGCCTTTTAACTTGGAGACACCTTTGATTACATGTTTTGCACGTTGTTTTGTGGACCTGCAGCTCCATGCCATCATAAACTAACAGACTAGGGCAGCTGGAGGAGACCAACCATAGCTCTGTGGCTCCTGATTTTTATTATATGGCTAATTTGCTTTACTTCTGAGTTGAGAAGCTGAAGAAATATTGGAAAAAATTGAGGAGGAGAGAGAATTGCAAAGATATGTAATATAATTTCTGAAATATCTTTTTAAAAGGGCTACCAAACTCTCTAACAGAAATGTAGGCCTCATTAAGCCATGTGCACAAAGACTAGAGTTTCTGAACTGAAAGGCTGAAGAATCAAAACCCATAGTTAAGAGAAAGTCTTCAAGGTACAGCTGGTTTCAGTGGTTGCATTATATCAGGCTCCCAACTACAGCGATATATCTCAAGTTGTGGCATGGGGGGCCTGGCATACCTTCCTGCCTAGCTCTCACAAAGCTGGGGGCTGACAGAAGGATGGATTGCACAATGTCCTGGTCTGCAAGCCGACACACTAGCAGATCCTCCTGCACCCCACCCCCAAGCCACAAAGCCATGCCACCATTGCTCCCGAAATCTATCTTCGATGAAGGGATTGTGAGCAGAGGGTAGGAGATTGGATTTAAACACCAGTTCCAGCCAGCATGACTGACAGATCTAAAGGACTGGACCATATACGGATTATGCAAAGCTCACACTTTCCTCAATGTTTTATTCAATCTATAATATTCATCAGGGCAGGCTACAGAAACGACTCCACGGAAAGGGAAAGGCTAGATATTTTGGGCTCCCTTAAAAAAAAACTCACCCTGAGCCTGTATACCCAGACTTCTGGGATGTTCCAGGGCCCCTGTCTACGTCTGGGCTATGCTGCCCCTGTCCATCGGTAAAGGTTACTCATAACTACATAAATTACAGCACACAAGAGGCAGAGGCAGGGTGAATGACTTTCTTGGAAAGAGACAGAAATCATGTCCGTTTGGTCTGCGCCGCATTGGAGACGCATTGTGTGATCCAGACTGTGTCGAGCGTCTTTGCGGGCAAAGGGCCACAAAGGGGATATGAGATTCACTGTGCGAGTGCAGCTTGATGAGTTAGTAAAATGTTATGAGACATACGGTGTCGTGGAGAGGCAGGAAGATGGGCACTGTGGGGATTCACGAGGAGAGCGACAGCTCCATGCCAAGGGAGCTTTTACAAGCTCACTTCAGACAAGTGTGAGACTGCTAGGTCCTTTCTCAAGACACAAACACTAGCTTCCGCACTACCAAGGCGGTGATACTGCAAAGCTCTTTCCATTGCTATATCTTTTATGAGCAAATATTTTGTCTTTCTCTCAGCTAATCACAGCCAGCGAATGCGGCCAAGACTGAGGTCCCAGCCTGGGCTAACAATAGTGAACTGTAGCTGAAGGGCTGATAAAATAAGAGGTCCAAACTTTTGTCTATATAAAAAGCACAACTACTTCTTTATTTTAATGCACACTTTGGAACGAAGTCCTGAGAACCTATCTACTGTCTTGTTGCAGTCCTTCGATTAAACGGCATCACAACCCGGTAAAGAGATGTATCGTGTCAACCCACTGGCCAAATGCCACCATCTTTGCAAGAAAGAGGTGGGTAGAACATACTGATTACTCCTTGTTCCACATTACAAAGAAAAGTTTATCGAAATTCAACACCCTAACGAGAACTAATGCACAGCAGTTATTGACAGGCAGAATGCAAGTGGTCGGGCATTCAATGGAATCTTACAAGTGTGAATGCACCTGGTGTCATTATCACTAACGCTGGCATGCAGCAGCATCATTAGTAACCCAGCAAGCGACAACCATTTTTCACTTAATTTGCAGACGGAGTGCCTTGACTCATTAACAGCAGTGCCTGGCTGATGGTACACTGAGAAAATCAACACGTATAAGGCTACATGTTAATCACCTGCCACCAAAAAGTCACAAAGAGCAGGATGCAGAGCCAGCTTAGAGGAGGCACTGGACTCTGATAAATTCTACATAGCTAATCCAGAATGACAGAGATTTCTGCCCCAGACTGTCATAGTCCATTAAAACTCAGCCCTCCTCTACTTGGCTAACAGCAAATTCAGCATATTTCTTGGGTTGAAATGGGTTATGGGAAGGAGAAAAAGGTTGGTACACGAGTTTGAGGAGAGCACAAGAGAAAATTATGAAGGAAGATTCTGAATTATGTTACTAAACACTAAATCGTGATACAAGCAGCCGGAAATAGTACAGTTCTTAGTCGTATGGGTGACTGTTTAGGCTAAGATAGTGAAAGTTTTACTTAACAGCTCAAAGACTATCTAGAAAGAGCCCCCTACCATGTCCATACATTTCTCCAGGGCGCTCCAATACGGTTTATTAAAATATAGAAACTTTTATTCCTTGGCACTAAAGCAGAAAAATCCATTTGACAGACACAACCTCTGAAAATAACACAATAGTAGGGAAACCACAATAGACAAGGGGAATTAAGGTAAACTTCGTCCTGTTCCCCGGCGATGACTAATCCTTTCGCAGAAATGAGGTGTCTGTTCCTGTAGGTTTAATTAAAACAGTGTGTGCTGTTGAAGTGTCCTGCATGGAAGGCCGGCTTTGCTGGGGGAGGGATCCCTTTGTGCCTTCAAAATGATAACATTCCAATTAACAAAACGACAAGATTAGGGTTCATAGGGAATCAAAGACTTCCTCAAAGAGACGAGATAGGGTGCTATTAATCTCTGGACTGTCGTCTGTCAGAAGTCAGATGGGAGTAATGGGAGAATCAGTGTAGGGGAATTGCCAGGAGGAAAAATCCAAGGAATGACACATGAAAGACTGCATTTTAAAAAAAGGCAGCAGCTTAAGAGTTAACTTTAGCAGGAGCGACCTTTTCTTGGGATTTTGAGAAAAAAGTTCTGCAGCTTACAGGGTGGGGCGGGGGACGTATTTCTTTAGTTTTGTGTAAGGAGTTTTCCTGTTGTGTCAAACTGAACTGCCCCTCTGTCACTGGAGTCTGCTCGAGAGAGCAGAGGATGACTGGCCCAAAGATAGACGAGCCAAACAAATGGCACGTGGATTTACTGGAATAAAAATACTGGCCATAATACCTGCAAAAAACATTCAAAGCAATCATTAATTATCCTCTCACTTCTGTGTTGAAACAGCATGTAGGATATGGCATGTCAATTCAAAACCATACTAGCCCTGAATGCCTAGGATGGTATAGGAACACCTGTCAAATTTTAATGCAATGTGCTCCAAATGCTCCTAAAAAGTCAGGAGGAGGCACGGCCCAAAAACTATAGTGTTTTGTCATATAGTTGTGCCTTTGGAATGAAAGATTGTCCCTCAAATCTGAAAATACCTGACGGGATGCAACTTTACCCTAGGACTGAGACCGCCTTTAGCTAAAGTCACACAAATGTCCTGCCAGACCCAGCCATCTTAGTACATTTTAGGCTAGATATGTTTGCTGCATAAAACAACACAAAAGAGACCTTTGGCTGACAAACAGGAAAGCAGAAAAGGGGAATAACAGCCACAAACTTGGTTACCTGCTGTCACCCACACAGTTATCTTAAGAATTTGACTGCAGCCGTGTTTATTGAAGCAAATCCTGCTCAAAAACTGAGGGAGATGAGCAATTGCTCAGTGGCTTATGGCTTGAGTAATGGCTTGCAACAATGCACCAGAGAGAAAATAATCCCTGGAAGGGTTTGGGGGTGGGGGAGCAAAAACACACAAGCAAGACGAGCCCAGCCGACAAAAGACCACAAAACAGGCGCGTCTCCCTGGTGCATTGTAGCGAGCCATTATTCAAACAGACAGATAGTAATTAAAAATACAACAGCTGCAATCGACAGGGAAGCACTGGAACTGTGGGTCAGAAACCAACAGTGCTGTCACACTGCTGAAATAAAGCCGCCTTGTACAGCAGAGGGCAACAGAGAGTTTTCTCCTCTTCCCCCTATTCACTCAGCTATTCACTTGTCCAGACCTGACAGCTGGTCTTTGGTTCCATAATATTGTACTGGAGGGCATTTAGATCATCGAGGAACACAGCCCATCCTACTGGGTGAGAGATGGCAGTGGACACGTCTTAACTGTGACACATTAGCTGATGCTAACTATGAGGTGAGATCATTACATGTCCAGTAGAGTATTACCTATGACTGAGATGGTGCTGGACAGTTCCATACATCATCCATGCTCCTAATATCCGTAGCAGTCTCTCTCCCAACAGCCTTGTTAGTAACCGGAACAGAAGGGGTCACAGCAAAAGAGGCCTCTCCCTGTGGAACACCGAAACTGCTCATTCCCTACTGGACATCTTGTTACTCAACAGAGCCTCGGTTGAGTTGCAGTCTTGCCAAGAATCTTAACCAACTTCAGGCAATGTGTCTTTTTTAGGGATGGAATGATGGAGTGAAACATAGTAGAAAATCAAAGCTGATTTTATAATATTTATTTCCATAGCAACCATTTTATACGTTCACCTTACCGATCTGGCATGCAGCCTCTGTGAACTGGAAAGTTGAATCTGCTGTGATTTAACTTTAAGTATCCTTGCGTCTACATTCTAACGTTGCTGGAAAAATGAGTTACCATAGCAATCTGATTCATGCTGTCTGGACAATACTCGACGGCCTTTAGAAGTTAGTGGTTCTCAATACTAACCTTTTACACATTCATATTTTTTAATTCAGAATAAGACCATGGTACAGACTTGGAGACAAAACTACAAAATGCTTCCTTATACAGTACCATTCCAAAAGCCTTCTCTTTTCTCTGGGAGTTCAATTTCAGCTGGGGAGCTGATAATCACCATCACTACACTAAGTTGGATCCACACACCCTCAGTGACCTATGGCCCTCCTCTACGGACCTTCAGGCGTGCCAAGTCTGAAGACCCATAATAACCCTGGTCATCTTGGAAAGGGTTGGGATAGGTGAGATTAAACATGAGAAGGCACGCTTATACTCCAATAAAAGCAAATAATAACAGATGTAAAATACTGCAGATAACTTTTAGAAGAAATCTTCTATTCAGTTCAGGAGAAGGTCCTTGGCCACGACGATGATTCAGCTTTGGAAATGACTGCAATTTCAGAGCTCCAGCAGGTGGACCTCCCCCAGCACCCCCAACCCACCTTTAAAATTAATGTGTAGCCATACAAGTAGATTGAACCAAACCTGTCAGTGATTTAATGCAGGTGGGAGGGCAGCTGCCTGTGTCTCGGGAATACAGAGTCTTTAAGTGCACTGTGCACCCCCTGTTCTAGAAAGGAAGCTTCCGTGCCTTTAAGCCGGAACTTTTTTATGACGTGTGAATCTGCCTGCAATATTAATGTGACTGGTGACAAAGAGCAGCCCTGAGTGTTTCCCAGTCGCTTCCGCTGTCTTGGCGCTCTGAGAGCATGCAGTCTACGGCCGAAGCTGGACCTGGCACCGGGGATTCTCTTAACTTGTTCGCTAAGGAAGCTGCTTTCCAGCATGTAGGCTGGCTGCTTCACCTCGGACACTTTCTGAATGAAAGCCTGGGGTGATTAATCAGTCGCCCTATTGGATATGAATGTTATCAGGCGAAATTACTTCTAATTAACTCACCCAGTGTGACAACAAAAAGTATGTAATTCTAAAAAATACCACACATCCCCTGGTATAATTATCAATGTTTCAGCAGAGCCATAATATTAACTTTACATAATGAGATGATTGATGAGGCAGATGATTAAATCAAATGCAACTCATTTTTAGAGCTCCATCCACACCTTGATGTTTGGATTTGCCATTTCAACCTGTACTGGCCATAGTCTTCTACATAAGTGCATTTAAACTGAGTGATATTTAACTTATCTCCAAAATCATCTGCATAAAAGAAGTTTAGAGAGAAAACTATATGTACACAGTAGCTCAGTTTAAGAACACCTTTAGAAGCCAACTCACAGACTAAAAGCACTACATAGCAAGCCCACTGTTAACCAGCAGTGTCTTAACAAACCCACCCCCTTTCTGAAATATTCGTCTCTTCTCTTAGCTTTCGTAAAGAGCACGCGCTGAACACAGCACCTGAACACACTTTGTTTATACCACCCACATTTCTTTCAAATCACACAAAAGTCCAAACTAAAGAAATCAATGAGAAATCAGTCTCTCTACTGCTCCCATAGAGAGAGGCATCCAAATTCTGCAGCTCATGCAAGATTTTTGCCAGTGGCTCACAGTCATTTCAAATGGAGAGAAGCAAGGATGGATGCCACAATCATACATGCCACACACCCACCAAATATTGTACTCACACATGCACTCAGTAAAACAGACGTACAAAAAAAATTCAAAGCTTCCAGAAACAACTGCATGCTTTCTTAAGCTTGGTTCCTCCTTACCGTTTGTTGGCTTTACATCTCATTTTCACCCAGTCTGGTCACTATACTCCTGTAAGCATTCTTTCTCTCTGAAAAGCGCACATTGTGGCAAGCTGGTGCTGGATTCCCACTAGATTAAACAGCTTTAACTGGCAGTGAACACCTCAGTAGTGAAGAATGCAGGAGAGGGAGAAAGAGAGAGAGGGGGAGACAGGGAGAGAGAGAGGAAGAGGGAGGGAGGGAGAGCATGAGAGAGCAAGAGAGGAGAGAGAGCCAGAGAACGATAAAGGGAAGGGGAATCGGCAGGGAAGGAAAGTGAAAGGTAGCGGCTTACCTCACATTCTGCATCTCGCCATCGGAGGCCTGGAAGGGTTCAAGAGAAACAAGATGGATAAGGAAGAAGGATCATCCTCAGATATGCTGAGCAATGGAGCTGATCTTCAGCAAGGCGCTGTTGGACAAAGTGCTTCACACGGGCAGCCGTAAACAAACCTACATCTGCATTAGCAGGGGGGTGGGGGGGGGATTGACAGATTAAGTGGCACAAAAAATTGCAGCAGGCTGCAGAGAGTGGTATACCCCAGGGCCACCAGCAGTTACTGACTCGGTATCTGTACTGAATGGGGGGGGGGCGGGGGGGAGGCGGGGGGGAGGCAAGCAGCAATGCATGGCAGGTAACAGGTAAACAAATCTGCTGAATTTCACACATGAGGTGGTTTACTCTGAATGCTTGTGCAAGATTGATAATCTATATGCTTTGTTTTTGATAGACAAATTGTGTATGGGGGAGGGGGACAGAAGTTTGCAAGGGATATTTACATTTTTATCCAGAAGAATGTACCAACTATCATTTGGCACAGAATTATGCTGATGGCAGTTTTAAGTCTTTGGTGAAAGGGTAATCAGTAAAGTTAAATTATATTAAGAACAAAGGCTACAATGATCAAAATAGAGAATTAAAAAATCACAGAGTGAAGAAATGAGTGGAGACCAAACACTAGGATCTTGTAAAAGTCATTATACAATATGCAGACATAATGACCATAAATGGCTCACCAGTCATTAACCTGCAGCGAAGATACAGCTACTGGCTCACAGTAGCGAGCATGATGAATGACACGGATGGGGGGGGGCACATACTCATCATCCAGTTTGCTACATGGCTCTCTAGTTATTCAATAGTCAAAATCTGTGTACTTACTACAATAATAATAATACATTTATTTTATAAAACACTTTTTGGTAACACTTTCTATGAATGACACGTCTACAACCGTTGATGAACACATTCGTAATTCAATTCAATTGTATTCGTACAGCACAATTTCACATCATCACATTGTCTCAAAGCGCTTTACATTGTCCGTGCCCAAAGCCCCCTGTGAGCAGGCCAGAGGTGACAACACGTTATAATGCATTCATAAGGCATTATAAATATACCTATACATATTTATAAAAAGGCATAGCACATTTTATCCATATTTATTATGCATTATGAATTCTTTATGAAGCTCTCATCTATAATGCACTATAGATACCTTCATAATGCATTATAATTATTGGTATACGAATTGTACTGCATTATGAAGATATCGATAGTGCATTTTAGACAAGAGCTTGGGGGCAGTGTGTGGCTTAGTGGGCTAAGTCTCTGTGCCTGTGATCAGAAGGTCGCTGGGTCGAGCCTGGCCTTGGCACGTCTGCAGGTCCTTGAGCGAGGCCCTTAACCCCCAGCTTCCTGGGTGCTGCTATGGGTGGCTGCCCTTCATGGCCGGCTTGCTCTCACCTACAGAAAGCAAGCTGGGCGAAGCATAAAGAGAATTTCCCCATGGAGATCAATAAAGTAGCTATTATTATTAAAGCAATGATAATGCATAATAAACATGAGTACAGTATAATGCGTGCATTTTTATAAATATTTATAGCCATGTTTATAATGCTTTATGAATGCATTATAATGTGTTATGAATGTGTTCACAGATTCTTATAGACTTGCATTCATAGCTACCCACTTTTCCTTATAGCAAAATCTCAGTGCTAACATTTAGATAAAATAATAGCTAAAATAAATGATGATCAAAAAGAAAATACACATAAAACATACCAAACATATAAAAAACCTGCATTCATAATGTGATAATAAATCACATATCAAATTTCCAGACAATAATACCATTAGGAATAACCGACAGGTCCAACACAGGCATTACAGACCATTACAGAGTAGAGAGGCGGCAGCCCAATGGCAGCCCAGGCCCAGTGAGACCCTATAGGTGATCCAGCAGCACTAAGCAACTGTGTAGCAAACACATGGCGATGCTACAAAACTATATACTGTGTTGACTTTTCACAAATACCATATGTACAAACCCATAAACAGGGGTTGGACAATGAAATTGAAACGTCCAGTAAGGCCTCCTATTGCGGCCAATACAGCATCAATTCATCTTGGGAATGGCAGATACAGTCCTGCACAGTGGCCAGAGGAACTTGGAGCCATTCCTCATGCAAGACAGTGGCCAGGTCACTACGTGATGCTGTTGGAGGAAAATGTTTCCTGACTCGCTCCTCTAAAACACCGCAAAGTGACTCAATAATATTCAGATCTGGTGACTGTGCAGGTCATGGGAGATGTTCAACTTCACTTTCATGTTCATCAAACCACTCTTTCAACAGTCATGATGTGTGTATTGGTGCAATATCATCCTTATATATGGCACCACCATCAGGGTACAATGTTTGAACCTTTGGATGAACATGGTCTTCCAGAATGGTTCAGTAACCCTTGACAGTGAGATGCCCATCTAGAACAAGTAGTGGGCCTAGTCTGGGTGGTAAGCCTGCTTAGGGCTTCTACACACCATAACTCTCCCTGATGTGAGAAAGACAGTGAACGTGGACTCATCAGAGAACAATACGTTTCACATTGTCCACAGCACAGATTTACGCTGCTGGCACCATTGAGACCGACGTCTGGCATTGGCACGAGTGACTAAAGGTTTGGCTATAGCAGCCCGACCATGAATATTGACCCTGTGGAGCTCAGTGTTAGTGGAAACAGGAGAGTCAAGGTGTGAATTTAATTCTGCAGTGAGTTGGGCAGCTGTGGCTTTATGTTTTTTGGATACAATCCGGGTTAGTGGCAGGACATCCCTTTCAGACAGCTTCCTCTTGCGTCCAAGGTTACTCCTGCTGGATGTGGTCCGTCCATCGTGGTGGTATGCTGACATTACCCTGGATACCGCGGCTCTCGATACACCACGAAGACTTGCTGTCCTGGTCACAGATGCACCAGTGAGACACGCACCAACAATCTGCCCTCTTTTGACCTCTGATGTGTCTCCCATTATGTTGTGTGGATTGCAATATTTTATGTACAGCTGTGTTATTGCTCTGCTACTTCAACCTTCACACTTTGCTCTTACTGATGGAATGTGCACGAGGCCACGCATATATAGGCGTGAAACGTCAAACACTATTTTGGCCAGTATTTCAGTTTCATTGTCCAATCCCAGTATATGTACAAATTGTTGTTAGCAGGTGTTATGTGGCTCCTGCTCTGATAGCGTATACTCTGTACCTGGGCATTCACTAGAAGCTCAGCTTAGCCTCATGTCTTACTTGTATGTACTTATGCCTAGTTGACTCCTTAACAACATGCATGTTTGTAATCTGGTATTTGCCTCACTTGTATGTCTCTTTGTACAAAACTCTCTGTTAAAAAACGTAAATGTGAAAATGTAAAAAATGCACATAGATATTGTTACTTCCTCAAAAGCTCTAATGATGTTGCAGCCTTTGGAACCTGGAACGTGACTCTCCATGAGGAGTGTCCTCAATGAGGGACAGGGGCTATACTATACTAAGGTCTTTCCGGTGTCTCCTCTCCCATTTCCAGGTCCATTCCACAGTGGGGCGAGACACTATGGTGAAAAGGCTAACAGAGTACAGGCTGATTCTGAGTTCTGGTAAGGAAGGTCAGCCCACAGAGAGCAGCCACTACTTTTCTCTATAGATAGAGATTTTAATTAGTTTATTATTTTGCCTTCTTTTTTGTCAAGGAGGCCCCTGAGGACAGAGCTGACAAAGATTTAATTTCTTTCCAGTCATGAAAACTTGCAAGCTCTCAATTTGCTGCCACATTAAAAATGGAAGTTGACCTTAATAAGTCTGTATATGTGTCACATATCCTTTTTCTGAAATGTCACAAAGGGTATATGAAACTGGTCTGCTAGTTTGTCATTATGAGTCAGGACTGTATTCCTTGCAGACAGCTGGGTAACCTACATTATTCCCCAACTTCATTTCACTTGGCATCTACCTGTAACATTAGTTATACAGGTACTGGGATACAACAACACCCCACTAAACTTGTCATTACAACTTCCCTTTGCCTAAACAGACAAACTCCTGGTTAGGAATAATACTAAAAATGTTGCAATGTAAATTACTAGTTGGAAAGTGACATTGGCAGTCTTGGGTGGGAAACAACTGGAAGCAAACAGTTCCTGGAACACGAGGAAGGCAAGTCCCATAAACAGGACAAATTCCTGCAACTTTCCCTGACTCAACTTGACTACACTGCGGAGGAACCTGCAGTTAGAGCACCAAAGAGGAGTTTGGCATAATGAGCTCTGTCTAACTGTAGCAGCTTTGACATGGAGGACAGTTACAGCTTGATCCTACAGGGCACGCAACCATAGAGACGTGGATCACATGCAACTGGAGCAGATCGTAAGGTCTGAGCCGAGAGTCACCCACAGGGACCCACCATTCCAAATCAGGAACAACATCAGCAATATCTAACATTAAAGAATGCGCATGTAAGCATTTGATATTCTAAAATAAAAATCACTTTTTTAAGTCTAAAGTCTAAGGCCTAAGTAATTTTGTAACTCACAGAAACCATTGCATTTTGACCAAATCTTTTGTAAACCTGCATAACTTCTTCATGGTGATGGGGGGGTACACCACAAAAAGAACCCTGGAACACCACCCAGAACCTACTCCAAAGTCTACACCCCAATGTAGCTTCTCTACTCCTGTACCCAGGTAAACTCAGTCTCCCCTCCTCGGCTGCCAGTGTCATATGATTCTGTTCTGTTCGTATATTGGTGTTGTGTTTTGGGATAACTTCTGAGTCACCTCAAGCCTAACTGGACAGGCAGTCACTGAAACTCAATGGACAGATTTAGATTTTATCTGATCAAAAAGCTTTTATGGTAGCTTTAGCACTCACCATATTGCCATTTGACTTGTGCAGAGATGTCGATTTGCCGGTACACTTTGAAAAACCACTGCTGCAGCTGAAAACGGGACTTGAAGGCTTCATTCTCTCAAAGTTCTCCAGGGGTAACTCATTACAGACTGGAAAGGGTCCCCTCTCCTTCTCCCTCTTTATAGGACTTGCCATCCTTGTGTTCCAGAGACTGTTTGCTTCTAGTTGTGTCTCCAACCAAACACTGTCAATGTCAGTTTCCAAGACGAGTTTTGTAGGTGGCTTCCGAAAGCTGGGTTCTTCCTCCTTTCTCATGTATTTGTTGTTGTCCAGGACCTTGCAGATAGGAAGGCAGTTGGTCCACTGGGCCATGTTGTTCCACTTTAACTCAGAGCTGAAAGTGCTGACAGGAGCTCCACCCCAGAAGCTGGATGACTCCCTCTGCTGGAACACACCAAAAGCCTGCAGACTGCCTGGGTCCAGCACTCTGCAAGTCACCTCATCCAGAAACTGGGAGAACTTGAGTTTAGCTTTGATCTTCTGCTCTAGCTGTGCTGATGTGACTGATGTGTCCTGGCTGAAGGACAGACTGTGTGAGGAGTTCCTCCTCTCCAGCATTCGTTCAACCCCCTCCTGATGTTTTGGTGGCATGCAGTCACTCTCTCCACCATCGCCAGACTCCTTCAAGTAGCTGGGTTTAGAGTTGCCCAGGCGTGCATGGAACACATCCTCACTGTGCTTTTTGATAGTGCTACGCAACAGGCAGGTAGCTCCAGAGCTCCAGCTGTTGGTGTCCCAGCTACTGTCCTCACTGGAGTTGCCGCTCTGCAGGTTTTGGCCAGAGCTCTGCAAGCTGGAGCTGGAACGTCTGTGGCTGGGAAGGGAGCTCTGAAGGTTGGCCATTGAACTCTGCAAGCTAGGAGATGAGAGACTTGGTGATGAGAGGCAAGAGGGTGGACGTGAGATGAGTCTTCCTGCCATTCAGAGAACATGGGACCGGATGCAATGGAGAAGCAAGAGTTGCTCTCCTGCCGACCGAGTGCCGATGTGGTTCGAGGCTGATGGGGGTGGGTGTAACTATGGGTGGCCACCCCCCTGCCCACTCCTGCTGATCTGTACTGCATTTTGGAACTGGGAGATGTCCATTGGTGGACTGTCTGAAGGGCTAAATGTACCATGATTTATGAGAAATGTCAACCTCAAGCAACTCTACGCGCTTGTGCCAGCCCCATGCCCATCCTGAAATTGTGTGGTCCTGTGTGGCTGACAAACTTTCTCCTGGAAATTACAAACAATAGGTCACACTCAGTAGTAACACAGATGAAAAAGATTTACTTATAAACAGAGTAAACCTACAAATAGCCTTTGAAAATACATTATACATTTATCAACAGATGGTTATATTTGTGATATTGTTAATTAGCTGGTGTATTGATGAGGTATAACAATAGACTAAAGCAAGGCTTCCAGGTCAGTGGCTACATAGTGCTGAGCATTGACCACTCACATTTGAGAGATGTGGGTGACAGGGTGGAATTTAAGTACTATAAATCAATAGTTCATAATGGAACTCTGTATTTTACAGCAATATCTTGTTTTGCCATGTGCAAAAAAATCATTTTGTTGACATATTTTCTCTAAACCTTCAACTAGGCTGAATGAGCAACAGTTTGATACCATGTTGGGATAATTACAGTTGTCTAACTAGCACTGGAAGAATTCAGTGGTGTTCAGATTAAGCCAAACTTTGCAGAGTTTAAGACAATACATTAGCAAGGTCTATCCATCACGGAGGACACAGCTAAACAGCAACCATCCCCTGCACGCTAACTCAAACAGTACTCCGATTCCTGAAGGACAGCATTCCACTTAGCTTTGTACAGTAATCTACCCAGAATACAATTTGTGTAGGCTTTTTTAATGTCGCTGACAGTTTCCCCATGTGAAACACTTTCATGCGAACTGTCAATGCTCCATTTGTTTGCTGACATTTTATTCATTGTGCTGTCTGCTAATTGCTACGAGGAGTAGAGCCTGGCTGCCATACTTTATAACTCATATTAGCTTTGAGTTCAGTTAGCTCAGTTCCCTACTTGTATTTCAAAGGTGATTTCAATGGATTAAGAGAAAGCAGTACAGCTACTCCTCTGAGGTAGTTTGGCGTGGTCTAGGGCCCGACTGCAAGTACCTTCAGTGAGATGTGCACAGCTTCTCAAACTCATGATAGTCACCCTGCCTGCAGGGCATCAGGTCCAGTGTAGGTGTGTGGAAGACAACAGAGTATAATATACAGCAAGAACTTATTAGATTAGGGGAGGAATCAACGCTTTACAACGCCACCTGTAAAAAGACAGAAATATACCCCAATGGTGAAAGGAACTGAAACTGTATTTTTGTTTACAATCTCTATATTTTTCCAGATTCTTCCACCTCTGGATATTTCTGAAACAGCCAGGGTTCATTGGTTGTTATTACTGTTAACTTGGGCTCTGTGTATCGTGGCCTTGCTGCCATGGCAACAGAGATCCTGCAAAGGTTACCCAGCCAGGCCAAGCACATCCCAAAGGGACAGTTATGGTGTCCAGCTCAACCAGGACTGCGAGAGAGAAAAAAACAAAACAGCGGGATGAGTAAAGATTGCTGCCGCATCAGAATTAACCAACATGTGTCTGAACTTAATCTAGAAAGTCAAATAACATGCCAACATTGCTCTACAAAAACATGCTGGCGTTAGATTCATACATAAATTTTTGATCTGGGGGAATTTCACGTTTCTTTCACGTTTTTTTTATTAACTCTGGAACAAACAGGGGAAAACATGCAAGACACTCATGAATTTGCTGCAATTTAATAAAGATATAACAAAATACGATATAATTATGCATTCGTAATATATAGAACATTAAATGATAAAATTAGTTCAATAATGAAATTAGAATTAGAAAATATTGATTTCTGTTATGCAAGGAAATGTATTTCATTGCAACAGTGCTGAGCCCTTTTGTCAGCCCTGAAAATTCTGGGAGGGTTTTCATTGGCAGAAGAGGTCTGGTCGCTACAGGGTATGGGGCACGAAAGGGTCAAATTAACACAAAGAGCTTAAAGCACTGGACTGTCACCTGACTTTGTGTTATTATAGAAGTATTTTCCAAGAAATAGAATTGTATTTGAAAACTTCTGTTTCAATTTGCAATTGTTAATTTTATTCATTCATAGCTGCATTTCTACAGTTTAGTTTCTGGAAATATAGGACTAAATAGTAACATATGAACAATATTGATGAGAATAACAGAAAGATGTCCTTGTGACGTCGAATCCTATTACTGCATTTTTCAAAGGAGCAGGAAGGCCTTAATTTTTAAAAATACTTCTCAAATGGTCAGGTGTGTAATGTAGCCTACATGTGCTGTAGCAGGCCACTTTCATCCACATGCCAAGCAACATCTGGCCCCTCCAGAAAAGGTCTCTTTCCAAACAATCCCATCTTAAGTCAGACATAGGGGAAATATTAATGTTGATTTACAGCTCTTGGATATGCACCGGTACGTATAACAGGTTCCTAGAAGACCATGATTATAATGTGATGAATCATTTCGAGAGACCCTAGGGGAGGGGAAAAGTGTTTACAATTTTAGCAGTTACCATAAAAATGACACAGAAATTAATATGACTTATATTAATATAACTAACACGGATTATAAATCAACTACTGAATTGTAATACATTGCTACAGGAGCACAAGAGAATATTCCGCCCATTAAGTTTCGAATACTTTTAATAACTATTCAAAAGTGTCCTGACTGATTGATACTTGACAGAATACAGATTATAGATTACAGCAGAGCAAAGAACAGCAAAGCCATGCCCTCAGATATCAGAATAAATCACGTGTGCACATATGGATATTTGACTTAGAATGTTGCCCTCACACATGGTGTTATCTTCACCATCATCACTGTCAACACTTCACAATTAACAAGCCTTGCTATTTGCCTGTATTTATTGCCTCTCTTCACTTAGGTGAATGAGGGAAAGTGCTTTAGGCCTATGTTTTCAAGGATTATTACAGAAATTCGAATTTTCTTTTGGGTGGGCGCTCAGGGAGAAGTTAGTGTGTATAAACGGCTAGTGAAACAAGGACAGATGAGCAACATTTAGCTTATAAGTGAGACGACAGGCAGAGAAGCACGTACTCCACTGTTCCTCAATGCAGAGATGAACATTTTTCCTGTGCATGTACCGTGCATAACATAGCGAATGTTACTGCCGTGCTTGGAACTGCTCAGTTGTCACTGCCAATTAATAAGAGCGCAACAACGACAGGCTCCTCGGGCGTTTTCACGGAGGGGAGCGGGCGAGCAGTTAGACCGCATGCATCCCTCTGGCGCAAAGTCAATGACATTCGCCAGCAAAACATCATCCACTGGGACTCGAGAGCAATTACAAAGTGAATTTTAATTCTGCCGAAGCACACCACATTGTGCTGAATTCCTGTATCACAAACAGCCACCTTTGAATTTTTTGGGCCAACAGAGGATGTTCGGACAACAGCAGCAATTATGTCCAAGGGGAATTTAATAATTCATAGCTTAAATTAGGGCTTGTCAATTGCTTAGAAATTTGTGAGATGGGATTCACGATACAGGCTAGTGGAGAGTCTCTACATTATTTATAGGGTGTTTATAGCTTTCCAGATTGCTCGCACATCTAGACTAGTGACCCTCAGGTGCCTCCCCAAAACCCCTGCTGCAGAGGGTCTTTAACAGCTACGAGGCAGAGAAATCCTGCACATTAACAATCACCTTCAGAAGACGTCCGCTGATACTGTATGAGGGCACAGAGGACTTTGCAGTGACCGGGGCAGACGGAGTCGGTTCTTCCCTGCCGTCTCGATGGAAGTCATTCGGGCTGCTTCTGAAAAGCCGCGCTGACATGGCGCTGGGTCTCGGAGCTGCGCCTCTGCCAGGCGCCCAGATGGATCCCCTGCTCTCGAGCCACATGCTCCACTGGCACAAACCCCCACTCCTCCTGTTCGGCTAGAGTGCCCACCACCTGACCTTGCCACGTCTGTGTGGGTGGCGAACGAGGGCCCAGCCCACAAAAACACGGGACAGCGCTTTTCATGATTAGACTTACCTATTTCTTGCACTTTCAAATCTAACTGTGTTTGTGTTGCTTAGAATGATACTGAAAGGAGCACTAACTTGCCCCTTTTCCTAACAGGAGCAGGGTTACGGTGACCTGGCGCCTGTCTTCACTATGGCTAAGAATGAACATAATGTGATGGCTATTCTGAAAAGCTTTCTTAGTAGTGTTGCCGTGGCAGCCCCTTTGAGCATTCCCCTTGATTTTGCAGCAGTTCACATGCATGCACGTGCTCATTCCTCCCTAACGACGTTATTTATAAAATTGTGTGAATGTAGTTTCTAATTCAAAGCAGATCCTAATCGAAATACATTAATGCTCTGATAGTTATAGTATGGCAAAAGGATACTATACATAGAATACAGAGATACAGAGAATATACATAAAGGCAATTCTCACCATCATTTTCACAATCAGTGTTTGCATATGGGAAGTTATTGTGTACCATGCAACCCTGAATAGGACAAGCAGTTAGAGAAAATAGATGGAGTTATTGTGAGTTTTTTTTTTTAAGCGATATCCTGAAACAACACTTCTGTCTCCCCTAAAGCCTTTTGCTGCCTGGTGACTCCTGACTCAATCACTTCTCCGGCAAGGTTCGCATAACAAGGCTCCTCTACTTCAGAGACTTTCAGAACAAGACTCCTACCAGCAGCCTCGGCATTATAGATGGTCCATGATCAGGAAGAGGCCAGAAACACATCTTGCCCAGTGAAATTGCATTCTGTGCCTGCATGATTCTTTCTATGCTCTGGACTAGATTATAAATGCTGCCTTTATCACACTTTCAGCCACAACTATTATACAAATTGAATCAACCAGTGCCTCACTCCGGCCCTTTATCTTCCCTATCGTTGCAGGAGTATATTTACAGGGCCTGATGGTTTAGATCAGTTTTTCCAAATCCAGTCATTGAGGACCCACAGACCACGTTTTTTGCTCACTCCCAGTTCCCTGCAAGACAGCCCACATTTTTGCTCCCTCATAGCTCACGAGAGGGAGCAAAAATGTAGACTGACTGTGGGTCCCCAACGACTGGATTGGGAAACACTGCTTTAGATCATTGGAGGTCTTTACTGCTAATGCATGTTAAGAAACTATTATCACTGCATCTGTCACACTTACTTTGCCAATAGACAGTGATAGAGCTTGTCAGCATGAAACTCCCTTCGTTCCCCCCAGTGCGGACATTTTATAAATGGATTAATCACGTTTTAAGGTCTTCCACCAGACAAAGGCCATAATTCTTTCTAAGAGCCGCTGCTTGTGTGGGGAATCTTAAGTAGCAGAGCCTGGGCTCTAAGTGGGAAAGTGGCAGGGCAGAGCACCCTCTTCCCATCATTTCCATTTTGGCGTATTAAATCGAAACAGATGGTGTTAGGTGGACGATGACCTTAAACAAGGTATTCATCATAAACAAGAAATAAATCAAATAACTGCTTGATGACAGCAAGGTATCAATCTGGTACACAGAGCTGAAATTAGATCTGTTAATCCTGAAACCCTTGAAGGCCAACTAAATCCATGACATCATCTTGCATATTATTGGATGTGACACATTGGCTCCGTTTACACTTGGTTTTGAAATGCATCTTGGACAATCGGATAGCAAGTGGACAGCACTAAATACAAGTGTAAATGACGACCAAGACGCATTGCGATCTGATCACTCAAACTACTTGCTGAGGTGGTCTGGGACACATTTGACCCCATGTCTTTTGTAGTGTAAATGCTAATGTATCCTGGATGCATCCCCAACAAAGACGTCACAATAGCTGTGTGCAGGGCAGCAACGAAATCTGAACTCAAGTGGTCAGCTGGACGCCTTGGAGATGTATGAAAGACAGGTGTAAATGGCGACGTGCCTTGGCTGTCTACTTGTGATCCGATCGCCCAAGACGTGTTTTAAAACCAAGTGTAAACAGAGCTACTGAAACAGTGAAGTGCGGAGACACATTCTAAACAGATATCATTCCTCCCTTTCTGCGGTGCTGACAAACTGTAATTATGCATTAAGATCAATTAACGTAACCACGTACACCACACTTAGAAAACTGTGAATTTGGGTTTCCCAAGCAGCTCGTGCTGTAAAGCTGCCTGAACGCCTACAGATCAGATGGCAGCTGCTAATGGAGGCTAAGCTATCCTCTGACAGTGACCAGGAGTTACAAGCGGCAGTGGTGCATACTTGGGAACATAACAGTGCGGGTTTGGCAGGATGCATCAATAACTCCGGCAGGTCTGTTGCTGGCTATTAGCAAGCCATGTGATACACCTTCTGCTGGCTCTCTTGTATGACACATTTTATAATTGCTAATTATTGAATTAGAAAAAAGAAAAAAAAAAACCTGGATCCCAGTACTGGAAATGTAAAAAATACATCTCACACTGAAATCTGTAAAGCAGATGGATAAAGCCCTCCCTGACATTTCCAAAATATGACCAGCACTGATATTTTAGAATTGGCTGACTAATACATCTAATTTGGTCTTTCTGCCTGCCTTTCCCTAGAGTCCCCATTGTGATCCTGGGAGAATTTTTTCCCGAGATTTAGGAACTCTTACTTACTCTGAATTCTACAAGTATGGAAACATCACACAGATGTGCTGCTTCCAAGCTTCACTCAACACAGGCAGACATCTGCTCACATCATACATTCAGGTTGGTGACAGAAGATGAAAATTAGGTATACTGGGAATCCTATATTTTGGTGCAAATGAAGTGCATTTAACACTTGAGTAAACTTTAAGGATGGGGATTAACCATTTCTAGAGCAAAGCACCAACACTTACCATTTACACAAATGTGGGCTTTATCAAAGCAAATCATGGCAAAGTCACAACAACAAAAAAGGCAACACATTTCATCAGAGACTTAAGTAAATGTAAAGTGAATCAGCCATATGTTTTTAAAAACGTGGAAGAATATGCTACTCAGTCCCTCTCCTAGGGCTTACATGTATCAAAAAGATTCTGCCAGGGCAATAATCCCATGATTTCAATGTGAGATGGAAACCCTGCATCTTCTTACCTGGGAGGAAATTAACTACCCCCAACAACTTCTGCCAAATCAAAAGAAAAACAAAAAGACTCAGTAGTTGTCAGGGTTTAAGTATTGGCTCCTTTTGTCCAAATCGTACTTTTTTTAGCCTGTTTTGTGTTGCCTTAAAGTGGTAACACAACATGTCCACAAATGAACATATGATAACTAATAAGCTAATGTCCAGAGTGGCTTATTCAGGCTCACCCCCCCGTACCTGACAGGGCTCCCCTTCCTCTCTGATTTTGATTTAACCTCTGGTAGTTGTGCAACTCTTTAAGTATACAGTACACAGCCTGGCCAGTCAGGCGGCCGGTCTATCGGTCTCCCCCCTCAACAGATTTCAGATGTATACCCAGCAGCTGTGAGATGCTGGGCATGTGAGTACATAATTGAATGTGAAACAGCAGATTTTGTAAATTACAGATTATAGCACCATGCTTGACCAGTACTTTTGCTGACTGATCCGTTACAGCATTCAGCTACAGCCTTGGCGTCTTTTTGAAACGCACACCTGTGAATATCCTAAATGGCCATTGGATATTTTTCAAACGTACCTCTCAAAGAGCAATTTTTCTCAAGAGAAGAAAAAAGCATGTCATGCCGTGGCTTAGTATTCGTTTTCCGCTGCAGAGGAAGTTCACTTACAGGCTGTCATTCCCCCACAGAATCTCAATATCGTACAGAAACTACACAGAGCCTTAAAGAGCACAGAGGGGAAATTTGAGATTTTATGGTAAAAATATCAGTAGCCCGTGTGCTTAATGCTGGTGCTGTAACACTTGTGTGCAGGCCTCCCCAGACGCAAGGGCTGTGGTCTGAGCCTCTGAGTCAGCCAGGAGGAGTGGGCAGTGCAGACGCTCATGCTCTGGGGCATGCTGGGGCATGCTACGCCTGACTGCGACCACATCAGGGTGTGCCGACAGGAGTTGCTGCCAGCCAGAAGTCTTCCGAATGTGAAACACACACATTTGTATTTATGAGCTTTTACCTGGCAAGCCCCCGCCAGCACACGTAGTCCACAGCGGCTCCCAATGACGCACAGGTGCCTGGGGGGCTGGGGGGGTGTATTTCTGACTGCTGTACAAGCCCTGGTGACTGCGTGCCGCACGTCAGCCTGCTTTGACATGCGTAATGCTGTCTCGTTTTTAATTTCCCCCTGCTGCTAATTACCTCTGGAACAAATGGTGTCTCCCCAGTTCCCTGGTGTTCGCCTCTATGTTTCCATGGCAACCAGAATGTGTGCGTGTGCACGTGCGCGCACACACACACACACACACACACACACACACACACACACACACGTGGGGAGCTGTCAGGGAGTCAGTGCGCTCTGGGAAAAGC
>JAAGVU020000025.1:2600277-2619429 GCA_011763525.2 Mormyrus iriodes
CACACACACACACACACACACACACACACACACACACGTGGGGAGCTGTCAGGGAGTCAGTGCGCTCTGGGAAAAGCGGGTCTGCCATGAAATGTCACAAGGCTCCCAAAAGACCGGCCTGGTCCCCGGATTCAGTGTTAGCAGTTATTTTGTAATTGTACCAAAACATTCCTTAAAGTGTCGTAAGGGCTTTCCCGGGGAGCCCGTCGAGTCTGGGACAGCTTCTTATTTGATAAGCCATCTGCAGCTTTCCCATTTGTGTGCTGGAAGGGGCGGAGATTCAATTACATTCAACCTGGGACTGTATCAGCACAATAAAGAGCTCCATTGACTCTCGCGCTGGTGAGGACAGGGGCTACAATGAGGAGGCTTTAGACAAACAGGATTTATACCTACTACCTAAGTGAGTAACTTCCAGACAGGCAGGCAGGCAGGCAGACAGAGAAGCAGGGGGTGCTGGGAAAATTATTCAATATAAATAAATTCACATATGAGCCATGCCTGCTGCATCACTGCAGCTACTGAAGAAATCCATTATATACCACTGATCCATCCATCCATCTATATTCTGTAACCGCTTATTCTATATAGGGTCACGGGGGTCCGGAGCCTATCCCGAGGGCTACGGGCGCAAGGCAGGGAACCACCTAGGATGGGGCACCAACCCATCGCAGTGCACCATATCACTGATCCTTGCCCTTTATCTGCCAGAGTCCAAACAGATGTCCCCTGCCCTGGCCATCAAACACACACCCACAAGCCACCATATTCCCTGTGATCTGTCCACCCAAGAACACATCTGTAGCTGCTCAGGTCTTTGAAACCCTAATGTACACCAGCAATTTCACTGTTATAATGGAACAATGCTAACGCTACAGGTATATGGGTTTTTCAGCCCTCAAGGGGTCATACTGATTGCTCTAAATTGCTAGGGCTTGTTCCTAGAGACATGTACTCACAGTCACAAAAGGGCACTTCAAGCACAGCATATGTGATATTTAACAACTCAGATTAACCGGTGCATTGTTACCCAGTTAGTTTTCAAGCACAACAGTTCCACCTAGTGACCAGATGTTCTTAAAATCCTAAAGACATCACTGCAGATGGATGAGTCACCCGAACACACACAAGCGGTGCCTGCCAGGTAGTCCCTGTGAAAATAAGCCAGTTGGCTGGGATTAATACAGGATGTGAGTCAAACAGAGAGCACATGCCATCCATGTAAACTGTATACACAAGTCCTTGGGACTCAAAACGCAAACACAAATGAAGTGCCTCTGAATGTCCCGATAAAATGGCAAGCTAATTATTCATCAATTTATTTAACACATATGATTTGATTGTTAACAGGAGGGGCACACTCATCCATCACCAGGAAGGGCTACATGATGATCTGGCCCTTAGCCATCTAACTGTGCTCACCTGACGTATGCCCATCTACTGCCTAAACAGGCAAGCTCACCGGGACGGAATTAATGAATCTGGGATTAATTTCTCAGAAAAAGCTGAGGACTTATGAGGATATGAGGAAATATAAGTAAAAGAGGAAAATCTCATATACATACATATACTGTATTATATGTGCATGTGCGTGTGTGTGTGTGTGTGTGTGTGTGTGTGTGTAAAAGTGGGGCCAGAACTGCATTGTTGGTTAAGGGCTGACATCATGATATCAAGAGAGTATAAAATGGTATAGAATGGGAATCTTATATAAATTTTAATATGTATACATTAAATTGCATAAGGGTAACACGCTAATTTGCCTGCTAGTTTCCTTCAAAGATTTCATAAACTTGTTTTACAGTAAACAGATAAGTGAAAAATACATCCATGTTTAGCAGAGAAAGGAAGGCACACCTTCCAAACTGATAGACCGCATGCCATCACCCTGGATCTTAAGTTTCTTGTAAATAATTCTGAATACTTAATAATTAAGACATTTAACTTTTTCTTACAATTCCCTAAAATTATTATAAAAGTAATATTACTGTTTCATGCTTTCTGAATATTGTCTACATTCTCCAGCTTTGTCCGTACTTGGAAGGTGGCTGGGTGGCTTATAAGGCGAGGTGCCCAGCCCCTTTCCTAGCTGTTTTTGTACGGCATATCTCATCCGCTGACAGGATAATGTATCAGAGGAGTGCACACCCCATACCCTTAATGCTTTCTGGCAGGTGAAGAGGCCCTTCTAGCCAAAAATAGTTCATTTTCAGATGCATCGATGAATCGATTACCAGGAAAACGGTGGACTCAGAATGCAGTTTCATTTTCTGGTGTCAACATATTGTGTGAAAAAAAGAAAGCAAAAGTCTGCCTTCATCTCACATGTACATTTAATGAGGACATGGAGCCTTGGAGACTATTCCAGTGATGCTAAACTGGGACCTTCTCTCATTCTTTTAGCAACAGCATAACGACATTTTTGAAGTAATCATAATCAATGTCAACTGGCACAAGCAGAGGGGAACAAGAAAACAGGCGGTGATGTGAATAACGCAGCTCAGAAACCATAGTGGGATTACTGGTCAGTCACCACTGGCTTATTGGCTGCCTTTGGGTTAAAACAGGCTGTATCTGACAGCACATTGTAAGCCCCACCAAGCTGACCTCCCCTCATCACTGGCAAGAAACATGTCAGTGGAGTTGCCATTATAGTGTAAGAGGAACCCATCTTTAACGTCATTTTAGTTGCTATGCATGGATATAGTGCCTCAAGGAGGGCAGCTAGATATTGACAGTTACTATTACCGTAACAGAGACATTAACAAAACATTAATAGAACACAGTCACTCAGTGTCATGCCTCTAGTGGAGAATGCAGTGCCATCAGTGCTGCGTGGGTGGAGGCAACCCGGAGAATGTAAATACTGCTGCGTGGGTGTGGGTGGATTGGAGATTACTGTCGTCAGCGGGGGGGCATGAGTGGAGCAGGGCGAACAGCGCCATCCGGCAGAAGAAAATCGTTGCTCAGCCAGGCTGGAGGCATGTGCAGTGAAAAGAAATGGGGCAGCTGAAGAGTGGAGCAGCTACACGCGTGGCAGGAAGCGCGTTCAGGACTTCGCCCTGCTAGGGGGGACCTATCAGAAATGACGGTAAAAGAGAGGAAAACTGATTTCTCTCCCATTTCTGTATACTTTTGAATTCCACTTCTGTGGCCATTAATCCGCAGAAGTTACACCCCCTGTTCATTCACAGCAACCCCAAGAGACACCTAAAATCAATAAATGCCACTATGCAATAAAATAAAAACCTGACAAGTATGAAATATGTGTTCTGCTTTCACTTTTCTCCTGTGTGCAATAATAAAGTGTATATAAAGGGCACTAGATGGAGGTAAGAAGTCATTCAGGCAAAAATCTTTGCAAGCCCCTGTTTGCTAGTACCTTGGAGAAAAATGAAGAAAATCATTTTGACATGAAGCACAATAATCATGAGATTTCTCATGCAAATCTGCTCAATTGAATTTGAAATAAAATTATGCTGAATGGATGATGAAAAGATATTTTCAATTGGACTGCAGCTCTGTAACGGAACGGGGCCTGCAGAGCCAAACCGTGGGCACATTTTTAATAATTTAACAGATCTGATCCTGGCCCCTTGCATTCCACAGATAACCTGATGGACCTTGGAAAGACGAATCCCTTCGGAATACAGATTCTGTTACAGTGTGTCTGTGATGTTGCTCCATCTGTCACTAACCTACACAGATGGGGCCCCTTTCTAAACCCCTGACTGCCCACCATCTAGTAGCATGGAATATTTAGCAATGTCTGGGAAATGCTGACCTTTCAATCTGTCTCTAATATAGATGGATGCATGGATAGAAACACATAGAAGCATGGTTATAATACACTCGATAGTGTAGCATATAAGGCTTACCTTTCCATTTTAACTGTTTTATACAATGCAGTAAAAGTCACAAAAATGTATTGATATTATAAAATAATGATCAATGAAAATATTCTGAAGACAACAGAATATTTACTAAAAGTCTAGCCTTTGGATAAAATGTCTTACCATTTTAATGCTGAAAACAATTTCACAATAACTATTTTCAGTGCTTAACAGTATTTTAAAACAAGTGCAACAGAGCCCCACTAGGTCATTATGGGGAATTACAGTATCTCTCAGGCTGTCTTGTGCATTTAGTGCTTGACATTTCAGCCCTCTGAAATACTGCAGCTACTGATATAAGATGGTCCTAGTCACACCTCCATCATTTACGAATCAAGATTAATGTTTCAGGAAAGCAGGCATATTTCTTTGCTGAAGAAAAAATTATTTGACTTTTGTTATTTCACTGTTCCTTCCATCAGTACAATCTCAGTAACTGCTCATACAATGCAGAATTGTGGGGAGCATGGAATCTGTCTCAAAAAGCACAGGGCAAGATAGTTAAAGTATCCCCTGGACTGGATGGCAATGTATCTCTATCTCACACCCACACACGATTGTATTCATATCTTTGTGGGGACAATCCATTCATTTCTATGGGAAAAAACTCCAATCCCAGCATGACGACCTTTACTCCTACCCAGCCATAACCTTAACCATAAGTAAACAAACAAAATACAAGACTTTTGGCATTTTTAGTTGTTTGATCACAGTTACATATTTTTATAAAATTGCGTTTCCCCTTGTGAGGACCGAAAAAATGGTTCACACAATGTTAAAATGAAAGGACAGAGTGCTGGTTGCTGCATCTATAAGCCTATAGTATCACAAAACTACTCACTTGTAGTGAATACCTTCAACTAACTTTTGTTTATCTATAACGTAAAAGAAAATTGTTGATAAAAAAGGACAGTGCAAAGTGACTTATTCCAGACAATGTCCCAGGATTCCTGGCTTTGCTATAAGAGGCAGCAGGATTGCCTGGGGTCAGCCCTCTGCTGGGGCACCCTTTTATCAAACTATTTTGCCATGGTCAAACCAATTCAGACTATCTATAAAAGTTGGTTACACTTTCATGTCAAGTTGAAGTTTCATCTTGAAAATCAATTCAGCTTTCATCAATTCAATTCATTCGTCAATTCAAGTTATCTTCAACTCGAAAAGTTTTAACTTTAATAGCAGTCTGTGGTGATTCATAGCATGCTGTGCAATGAATAGCAGAACAAAAAATGGGCTACAAGATAACCTATAAAACGCTGTATAATTTTATTATCTATTAAAAACCTTTAGTGCCTGATAAAATTTCAGCTTACGACCCAACTAATAACTATTAAACTCTGACTGTCTGACCTATTTTTTTCCATAAGCTGTAAAAAGCAAGCCACTGCAATGTAAAATGTCATCAGGAAAACAGGGCTTAGCGGGATCTGGTTAGGTTGTCTAAAACAGACATCAGACATCTTCCCATAAAAATTTCCGTATATTTACTTTTTAAGGATACCATGAAGGTCTATGGTTTTCTTAAACAAAATTTATATGATTTTCCTATGGTCATAGCAACAAGAAAATATCCGATTTAATCAAATACTGTAACATCATAAATGAAATCCTTCTGCATGCCTGCTTATCTGTCTCATGTGAAATCTATTCACCACCATCACAATAGAAGGAAACTCATTTCATGAAACCATATGAGTTTTCCCTGCAGACAAGCTTTGAAACAAGCTTTCTTTAGTCAATATGCAGAATCAGAGAATGGGTTAATTACAAGGAAAAAGTACACCCTGAAATATTATAGATTGTGGCTGAATGATGTGACAAGATACTTAGTTAAAAGAACAATAATGAAAAGGGAATTATCTAAATGCTAATCACTTTATGGTGATACTTTTGTTTGTAAGGGGTTTGTACCTTTTCCATCTTTGTAAGCATTTAAACCAGACACTGACAAATTACACTTGACATACTGCATAGGGAATGCAGTCTAAATTACTGAATGACGTTTAGAATGAACTAAATGAGTGGCTGCGGTCTAATGTTTTTCTTCTTGATTTGTGCTGCAGCTTAAAGAGTAAATTCACTGTAAAATATGCCCAACAGACACTGTGTTTTCATCTTGGTGTGAGAGGAACATAAACTTTCTGCTGGCTGGATACTTTGTCAGAGATCCGGTCAATACTGCTGTACAAAGTCAAAGCCCTCTAACTGCATATTTTATCAAAAATGGGTTATGATCAGTGATTGGGAGTCTTAGGCTCTGTTTTATCTCATGATAAAGTATCCCAGTTCAGCTACACTCAGTTTTGAGGAAAACACTATAATTTAGCAACCTATTATACATATGAGTGGACAGTCAAAAAATGCTGAAACCCTTTTTCTGTTTCATTGTCAGCGTAGTTACTGTATATTGCCTTTGTGGGGCAGAAGTGAAATTTAAAGAAGCTTGATACCCCCAATGGCAATGAGAGCATGCCATTGTCTCATTTGTGTTATGTGGTGGGCCACACAAATAGTTTTTAGTTATGAGATAAGGGAACCCGCACCGAGTGTGTTGGTAAATGACCTGACCTTAAATGGACCTCTAGCTCCTCTAGCTGAGAGGAAGAGACTAAATATGGATTTAATTCATTTCATTATGCTCATTTATCATATTCATTTAGACTTTTGTTTCATTACATTCATATACATATCATATTCAATTAACTCAATTCATTATGGTTATATCTACATGTGTATTGTAGGTGCAGCAATAGCAACAACAATTATGCTGTCACAATCAATACTTAAAGACATATAATCAAGACATATAATGTTTCCAATTTATCCTAATCAACTTTTATCCCTTATAAATGTTTATTCCCTGTTTCACATTTATTGATTATGGATAACTATATGAACAAAGATAAGTGAACAGGTGAGGCCCTTGCAGGAAATTTTAGGAGTTTTAAGGACAACAGTGAAGGGCCCTGCACCAGGAGCCCTGAAAAGGTAGCAAGACAGATAAGAGCCGAGCTAACGAGGACAGAGACGAGTTACAGAGAAACATCTGGCGAGTTCATGGAAGAACACCACACAAAGAAAAGGTGGCTTAATGGGCTAAGCCCCTGTGCCTGTGATCGGAAGGTCGCTGGTTTGAGCCCGACCTTGGCATATCTCTGGGTCCTTGAGCGAGGCCCTTAACTGCCAGCTGGCTGCCGTTCGTGGCCAGTTTGCTCTCACCTATAGAGAGCAAGTTGGGGAAGGTGTAAAAAGAATTTCCCCATGGGGATCAATAAAGTACCTATTATTATTATTATTAAAATGGATGCTGATTTGTGAAGGGGAGGATCTTCTCATGCGGGGAACCCCTGTGCGCAAAGACATTTTATGTCTATTCAAAATTTTTAACTTTCACGGCATATCCACTGTAGTTTCAGATATTGCCATTTTTACAACAAATGGACTAAACAAACAGAAACTGGTGTTGTGAGTTTCATCTACCACCTTCACAACCTAACAGTTTTGGACATAATCAGTAGACTATGTCCTCATATTCCAGAAATATCCCAATCATTCATATAATATACTGTTTTGACATTTTTTTGTATCTCAATATCCAAAAAATGTCAGGTGGTGCAACCATCTGAACAAATGAGCATGGTAAGAAAAGCATTAAAATTGGTATTTAATTTAAAAAGAAATCAATTTTATGTTAATAACTAATTTATGTTACATAATGTTATGTTTGAAACCTTTAAACTCATAAAAAGTTACAAAACACAGTGGTTTTAAAACTGCTATAATAATTGTAAAAACCTTGTCTGTAAATTTACATTACTTCAAATGTCAGGCGCTACAACCGTGAAAAAGGGCCTTTTATTTGAGTCATTTTAAAAAACAGCGAGCAGGATTACACGATAAAGAACACCTCAACAAACCTTCATACTGCAGTGAAAAAGTTAGTAAATATACCCTAAGACATCACTAATATTGCCATTAACTTAGTCATTCACCGATAAACAGGAGCTGGAAATAAGCTGGAGACAGGGTTTTGAAAAGGGATGGGGTGAGCCAAAGTGAAAATCTAATGTCACTGCTCATTCATATTGTATCCTGTATATGGCCGAGTGCTTGTACTGCATTTGTACAGGCTGAGTAACCAGCATGGGGTACCTTCAGCCAGCATGGGGCACCTTCAGCCAGCATGGGGCACCTTCAGAGAGGGCCTGCTTCATGCTGTCTCATTTGATGCTTATCCTAAACACATAATTTACCTTTCAGATTTTTCTCATGATATTTTGATGTTAATTTATTTACAATGCACTGATTCACCTCCTTTGTCTCTTCATACAATGCGTGATTTAAATGAAGTTCTTCAATTACGAAAACAATCAATTTGTTTAACCACTGTCCCGGCTTGCTCCTGCTCCTGAAACTACATGAAAAAAAGCCCATTTGAACGCGTAACTCAGAAATTCAGAGTTCCTAGTCAGAAATGTCAACTGGAATCTTCACAACCCTGTGCTCAGAATTCAACATGGCCGCACCCTATCAACAAAAGTGAAAGCTGTAGGTTTATCCTGTTTATTAGCGATTGCATCTTATTTGTGGCTCATTAAATCGGTTGTACACACAGGACTGTCAAACTGCTATCTGTGGACGTGTCGCTATGGTGTTTTTATGCGCAAAGTAATGTGCTGTTATTAACTGATGCTGCTAATAATGGCTAACAATTAACAGGGCTAGAACTGGGCCCCGTTTCAGAAAGCAGGATTTCTCGCTTAGCCGAACAACTGAACTAAGATAAAGGCCATTTAAACTGAGGTAAATTAAACCCAATATGTTATCCAGCCAAGTAAGAAATCTTGCTTTCAGAAACAGGTCCCTGGTATTGCTATTGGCTTTCCGACTTGTTGCACTGGAACACTATTAACTCGTGTGTGACGTCATTCCCAGTTCTGAGTTTGAACCCCCGAGGTAAATGGAACGCAGCATAAAGCACTGGACTCCTGATACTACTGAAGTAGTGATTGGTCTTCTCTTCCTGCTGGGAGCTCCCTGAGACGCTGGCGTCATGGGAATGCCAAGGGAGCTCACCGCCGGCCCATTTCCAACCGGTCAGCTCCTCTGCCGGGCCAAGACTCACACATAGCGTCATCACTCACTCTGTCGGAGGGGAAGCGTACAGCCTGGTAAACACAGCAGTGCACCTTCGTGAGCAGCCTAATAAATACGATACGGACAAGGTCACGCTAATGCTGCCCCCTTCAGGCACGGTGGTCAGAGCAGCTTTATTCTTTCAGAACAAAATGGAAGCTGATGCTGCCAGCACGACCTACCTGCTCCTACACTGGAGACTTGACTTGACGTTTTAAGTGTTGCAGTCAAACCTCTGGAAGCTTCTTGGTGGCGCCATGCCAACCACCCACTGGAGACAAGATTCACCCTGCAGGACTACAGACAGCCGCTGCCGAAGACATGGGGGCGGCGCAGGGAGACCAGCCTCTGGTCACAATGAGGCAAGGCTGGCAGCCACTGAGTGGGGCTAGCTTAGGACGGTTAAGCTGCCTGAGAGGACGGATAAAAGGAGCTAGCAGCAAGTGGCAGCAGACACATTGAGAACTCACAGTAGGGCATTTCCATTGACCTCTGCCAGCGCTCTGCATTTTCTGGACCTTTGAGAAACTCGAAAGGTCCTGCACTCCTCTGAAAACCCTGACAACAAACACCCTTCTGGGGCACTTTGTGGAAACATCACCATCTAGTGCGCCATACCACCGCAGTGCTTAATTAATAATTACTTAATCTTAATTATTGTATAATTATTATAAGGAACTGACAACTCAGACAGCTCACAGCAACCATAGCATTTTTAGAGGGCTCAACAACTTGACAGGTTAAACTTCAAGTGTAAAAGATTATCAGCACGGCTGTTAAATGCTTAGGCTTATGGAGTGAGAAAAAAAAAACAGATAGCACCAGTCAAACTGATACAGATCTCAGATCAGTTATTCTTATTAATTTGCACAACAGGAATACGCCGATGTACTGCATTGGTACGGACCGCCCCCCAGAGGAAGTTCGACATGATGTCGACCACCAATCTGCAGCCTCATAAATCAGCTGGAGCCTTATTATGAGATTGGCTCGGATGTCAGCCTCCCAGGAATGCTTGACATTCCCTAATTAACAGCTAGGACTTTAATAAGCACGGGAAGTTTGAGTTCAACTGAATATGCTGGTTAAAAAAAATAATAATAACCTGTGATAAAATATGCGGCTCCCGCTCAAGGAGGATATTTTGTATTAGCCACAGAATCAATGCGTGAGCCTCCATTAAACCAATTTAAGTAGCAGAAAAAGATTTAGTAGTTTTAGGAAAGATCGCCGTGTCCAAAATATTTTGAGAGTCGCATCAATTAGTATTTTATTCAATCTCAGGTGCAGTACATCATTATACAAAAGAAGCCAAGAGGATAAACAGGTTTGAGTTTTATGGAACACTGATGCTTGGGGATAATAAATCACAATAGTAATAAACCCTATAAGGCACGCGTCAGTCCCCACTGTTCGAGGAATCTCTGCTGATGGCTCCGATAGCAGCACAGCTGCACGCGTAGAAAATAGGCCAAACAGCAGACCGCCGAGACTGGCATCAATAACACTGACACTGTTTCCATGGTAACGGCTGGCCTGCATATGTATGAGAATGGGCACGTCTGCAGCCAGAGAGGCTCATTCATTTAAACAATCGTTACAACTGAGACTTCCCCAATAACGAATGGCATCAGACATTAATGTGCATTAGCAAAGTTCTCTGCAGTTTACACACTTCAAAAGATTTCATATATTTAAATGTCAGATCTATATATTTGTATATAATCATATTTACACTTTACTCTTCAATATATGTTCATCAGAAACAGACTAAACAGTCTAAACAATGTGAAAAATCTACTGATTTACTGCACTCACATTTCAGTAAGATCATTAAAAAACATTCATAAAAATATTTTGATGAAATAAGCAATTATAAGAATTATAATGGGTATGACAATTTCTATTACATTTCACCCATTATCACAGCTAAATGCATTTTAGCCAAATAATTTAGAGTTAAGAGCTTGTAGGTTTAACACCCTTCACCATTGTATTAGTGCTAAACGTTTAACTGAATCAATGTCATTCCTATAGATGTAAATGTTATAAATATATGCAGGACAAGTCTTTGGAGAGGGTAGCTTGTTGCTTTGAAGGGGTTGGCGAGATTAAATCAGGCATGATGTCTTCTGTGGGGGATGAGATGCTTTCAAGGCCGTTAGTATAGATGTGGTATACATGTCAGGGTAATGTAAAGCGCAGGGGAAGCACCGAAATGCCGACAGGTGAGAAATTGAGCTAAAGTAGAAGTTTATTACACTGTCAGTCACAGCGATGCTGGCCTGTTTGTCCTCTGAACGGGGAGTATATGCTGACGGGGAGCCAGGAATATGGGTAGGAAGTAGGAGGTGACAGGCGATTGTGACATCACCACGATCGATACAGTGCTCAGGGCAGTGCTTTTAAAATCTCTGCAAAGATCTTATGCTTGCGTGTAAAAACATTTGCTGAAGGACAACAAAAACAAAACATCCCACAGTAATAGATACTGATATTGGTGTTATTAATCTCTTCATAGTAGGTCACATCTTCAATATCATTAGTGAAACTTGTATTGATTATGTGGAATTGCAACAACAGTTCTAATAAAATAGTCGTTTGTGATTGCACTAGACAACGAACTGCAGCGGCTGAGTCTGAGCCTCCCATTTACATGCTAATTTGAGGGCTTTGTGGACCATAGGCAGACTCTTCTGGGACGATGCCGGCCACGTTCAAGCAGATCGACCCTGCCCGCTTATAAGCCACACTGAGAAAGTTACTGTTTTCTCCACTTCTTTTTCGCTCTCGTCACCAGAGCACTTCAGTGCTGTGGCCCTGTTGGGTCCCAGCTGACCAAGACAAAGTAATATCAGTGTGGCTTTGTGTTTTGGCTAGTCAACAAGATCCACTCACAGGAAATGGACTTGTGTGTTTGATCTCTCCTTTGAGTGTAATTACCAATACAATAAAATTCTATTAAAATCTGAAATGGTACCATAGTTTTAATGCATATTCAAATCAATGAATCAAGGAAGACTAATGTTACTTATATGTATTCCTAGATGGATTACAGATTATACACACACACCTCAAACTGTACAAATAATGTACATCTCAAATAAAAACAGCCAACTGCGTTACTGGCCACTTGATAAAGGCCCATGTGTTTTTCAGTACTATCTGACGGAGGTTTTGTACCCATTAAAAACTTCAAAAGCCTCCACTAAAGACAGGCATTGTTGTCTAATGGTGCCTATTGAATAGGATTGGTAGAAGCTTTGTCCATATCAAAAGGATGTCACAATGAATGCTTTATGAAATGCGTAAGTAAGCCATTTTATTCTTTAATATTTCAGAACTGCCGTCATCAACAATGCACATTATGTCTGTACAAATCATTTGGATTCAATATCCATCGTCAGTATGTGCTTGTGTTCTGTTTGCTATTACTTTGCCGTAAACATACCACTAAAATTCACAGCTGAGAGACTTACCACAGACTAAGCAATAATAATATAAGGAAATCACAAACCATTTAGCCTTAATGTCTAACTGCTAAACTCTATAGTCAGCTGACACATGCAATTACAAGGTGAAGGAAACAGCCATATATGTGATGGCAGCTTCTTCAATACCAAGGCAGGGTCCTGAATCAATAACACCTGCAGAGTTCAATGATCCGCTTCTGAGAGGCAGACCCATCTCAGATGCAGTTGGGATTTGGATACGTTGCTGGGAAACCAAAATCAGCTCCTTGATGCAGCAGTGCGGGGCTGATATCGTACAGCCTGCGGGTCAGCCATCATACTTTGTGCCAGCTGGAACATGGCGGCTGATCTTGCCAAAACGCTGGCAGCGAGCATCAGTCTCACCCAATGATAATACTAGGGTTCCACAGCTGAGTACACCCCCCACCCCACACATTTTAATTCCCAATAAATATTTGTTGTTGTTGTTAATTGCAAGCTGAAAAAATGCTTAGGCGCACCGTATAGTACCTCACCCACCCTTCACAGCCTGCACTACACTCCCAATATACCCTCTCTATTCTATAAAAAGAAGTACTGAGAAAAAGTAGATCCACTTTAATTTTAGCAAGCTGCCATGTGCAGCAGAATATCAGGCTCCAGACTATAGTAGGACCTTATTACAGAAAGTACACTCGTCTTCCCTCTGGAATTTGAATACTCACTTTAGATTAGGGAGAGTGATGGACACACATCTACACTGTGCTACAATAAGACCGCTTCCTCAGAAAACAAGTTAATAAACTGAAATTATGGCTTAGTTACAGTAAATGTCCCTTTTTTATTAATCTAAATGCCCTTTCCTTCCAAGAGCAGGTTCTTTAGTATGGCTATGACCAGAACCATTAGCTGGATCAATTACTGAGATACATCCTGCAATGTAAGTTGTCATTCAGGTACTGATAATGGAAGACAAGGACAGAAAAGGTCCTAATTAAGCATCTCATTTTCTCTGCTCAGGCACAAAGAATGGCTTTATTTATACAGCTTCAGCATCAAAGGAGGACATTATCTATGACATAATTACAGACTGCATTAGTAAACTGTTGCTCAAATAATTATAGAAAAGTAATTGCTCATATATTGTTCCATCTACTAAACAGATACGAAAACAGAAGAGGTTGGCAATTCAAGAAGCCTGTTTCTCAACTTTCTTTTTTGGACTTAGATATTCTCATTGCTGTCAGTGCTACTTTCTTTTTGACTGTACAAAGACTGCAGTTATAAGAAACACCAGGATCACATAAGATCCCACTTTGTCTGCAGGCAAGCGTGGGAAAACAGCTCAGAGGGATTTGAAAATGTCTCCGGACACCACGAGAACGTGCCAGAAAAATGTGATATGCTGTATATTTCATATGCTTTGTGAACAACTGCACAAGCAATGCAATATTAACTTTCCAGCCCATAACGTAGTACTGTTTACATAGTTAATGATAAATTGTTTCATTTTTCCTTTTAGTGCTCATGTTCTTTCTTTCTGAAGCTAAACAAACAACCCAAGAAACAAGACCAATACAGGGACTGGCCCATGTTGAATGCACTCAGGTACCATCACACAGTGCATATTAATGAACCTGTCAGTGGGGAATTAACCTCATGATATTACAGTGCCCTCTGGAACGTTTGGGACAAAGACATGTTTTTCCTTGACTTGCCCCTGAGCTCTGGAGTTTTTGATTTCTAATCAAGCAATTAACATGTGATTTACAGTAAGTGCTCATTCTATACTTTAATTTAATGGAATCTGCATGCATTTCGGTTTGTTTTTATACATAGTCCCCCATGTCAGGGCACCATAACATTAGGAACATAGCAATGATGTGTACATTAAATCAGTCATGTTTAGTACTTTGTTTCATATCCCTGTTGCAATGACTGCTCGACATTTGCAATTCATAGACATCACCAGCTGCTGAGGATCTTCTCTGGTGATGCTCTGCCAAGCTTCTAATGCAGCTTCCTTCAGCTCCAGCTTGTTCCAGGGGCTTGTCCCATTAAGTTCCCTGTTCAGCATGAGGAAGTCATGTTCCATAGGATTTAGGTTTGATGGCTAACTGGGCCATCGAAGAATTTTTAAGTCTTTAGAAAACGGTGTTGCTTTAGCAGTATGTTTGGGATCATTGTTGTGCTGTAGGATGAAGCACAATCCAAAGAGTTTAGAGCAGGTAAGATGTTTTTGTCATGTGCATGTTCATCTTACCACTTGTTCCAGCCCTCATGTGATGCACTCCACCTGCTTCTCAGTATGTTCCCTTGTTACTGTTGTATTTAAGTGCCTCCCTGTCCTGTGAACCCCAGTTCCGTCACTGACGTTACGTGCCCCAGTTTTGTGCGCCTTAGCCTCTCCCTTTTTTTGATCGACTGAGATCCAGTTCTGGTTCTCGTCTTGTTAAGTTTTGTTAATAAGCCCCATTTGCCCCCGAATCCTGCTCCTGCGTCCTTAGTTCCTCCCAGGCCATAACACCCCCATCACCATGTTTCACAGATGAGCTGGAATGCTTTGGGCAATTCCTCTTTGTCTGCACACTTGACATCACTCTGATACAGGTTGATCTTGGTCTTATCTGTCCACAGGACCTTTTTCCAGAATTCAGCAGGCAACTGTAATCTGGCCATCTAGTTTTTATGGCTAACTAGCAGTTTGCATCTTGCAGTGTAGCCTCTTTTACAGATAGCAGTCATTGACAAATCCACAGTTGACTCCTGAAAATTGTTTCTGATCTGTCGGACAGGCGATTGGGCATTTTTCTTAACCATGGTGAGGATTCTTCTGTCATCAGCAGTGGAGGTCCTTCTTGGCTAACCAATCGCTTTGCGATTACTGAACTCAGCAGTATGCTCTTTCTTCTTAATGATGTTCGAAATAGTTGATTTTAATAATCCTAAGTTTTGACCAATGTCTCTATGGTTTTATTCTTGTTTTTCAGCCTCAAAATGGCTTATTTTTCTTTCCTTGGCACAACGCTGGTCCGCATGTTGAACAATAGCAACTACAGTCTTCAAAGGTGATAAAAAGCTTGGAAGCAAGCCTAGGTATCTTATCGCTGCGTTAATGAAGCAATTAAATACACCTGAGTGTTCACAAGCACCTGTGAAGCAAGATGTCCCAAACATTATGGAGGCCTGAAATGGGGGGAATATGTATAAAAAGCTGCAATTTCTAACTGGTGATAACAAAATATATGCAAATACCCTTAAATTAAATTGATTATACATTTAAAACTGTGGAACACAGGGGCATGTGTCTTTGTCCAAAAAATGACAGAGGGCACTGCATATTGTATCCATCCATACAGCCATTTCCTATACCAGCTTCTCCTATGCGGGGTTGCGGGGGACTGGCCGAAAAGCTATAGGTGCAAGGCAGGAATAACGAGGATGGGGTACCAACCCATCACAGATTATATATTAAATCCTAATAGTTAAACATATGAGTAATTTGTGCAATCCTGCATATAGAGTTAATAAAAATCGTCTGGTGGGGGAAAGTGATATAGGGAGACATTGCTGTTGAGGAACATGATGCTTAAGCATTCAGAACTGGGGGGCTGTCTGCTTTCTTTCCCTCCCTTCATTTGCTCTGCAAAACTGCAGACATTATCTCCAGTCCCCAGGCCAACACGAGCATTAGTCAGGCTGAAAAACATAAGTGACCACAGCCACAGCACTTTGGAACTCCCACCATCAGAGACTCACAGTGCAGATGGAAAAGTGAACCGTTTTCTATGAATTTTTGATGAGACAAGTCAGCAGGGATCCAAAGTAATTCCCAAAGTTTTTTTTTTCCCTTCAATTGCACAATATGATCTAACAATAGTATAGATGGATTTCATCGGTTTGTGATGTATTGCTTGCCTGTTAAAGGAGATGGTTTCTAAGTAGAAATAAACAAACAAACAGAAAATGAAGCAGAAAAATCCAATGGCTTTCCCTGTGGTTTCAAACCGGCAGCTGACAACCTAAATGACGATTTCAGGATTTTCATACAGCAACATTAGATTTGGACTTGAAGGCCTAATGATTATGAAGAATATATATTTGAAATTGCGGCAGTTGCACATGTTAACTCTTCAGCTGTCTTCCAGGAACCTCCACACCACTATGCCCCTTTTCACGTGGCCTCTATGCCTTGCCACTTCATCCCATAGGTGTACAGAGCTTGACGGAAAGATGTTACCCAGTGGACCTGAATAAATGTTGTTACAAATGCTGTAATGCAGGAGAAATATCGTTAGTACATCCATCACTTAGCGTTCCCTTGCCACACTCAGTTAAACACATAGTCCCTTGAACAAAAACCATATTTGTTTCTTTTTAGTTTGAGAGTCTCTGGAATAAGGAATGGCCCGTCACTGTTGATCGATGTTGAATTCAAATTCCCCAGCAGCCGTCACCACACTCGGCGAGCAGGTTTCCGCCGTGTTTAACGAGAACGTCAGCCAGATGATTAAAATGTGAAAGGTACAGCGGCCGGCTTCTCACCTTGTAACATGCACATGGCAAAAGGAGTGAAGGATAAACCCGAATTATAAACAAGAAAAATTCTAAGGAGGGAATGCGAAGAGGAAGATGTGATTTGTGGACTAGTAAGAAGTGATGGATCTGCCAAAGAAGCAAAACCTAAAGCTCTTCCTTATGTGCTTTAGTCATCTCAGGTGATGAAGAAACAAAACATAGGTTTCTTGCTATCACAAGAACATACACCGACGAATAACATTAAAACCACTGACAGGTGAAGGGAATGACATTAATTATCTCATTATAATGGGACCTTTGACATTAGGCAAGTGAACAGCTAGTTCTTGAAGTTGATGTGTAAGAAAAGTGTAAGGATCTGAGCACCTTTGACAAGGGCCACATTGTGATGGCTAGATGACTGGGTCATAGCATCTCCAAAATGGCAGGTCTTGCAGGGTCTTTCTGGTACGCAGTGGTCAGTACCTACCAAGGAAGGCCAACCAGTGACCCGGTGACAAGACCATGGGCACCCAAGGCTATCTGGTTTGATCCCACAGGAGAGCTACTGTAGCACAAATTTCTGAAAAAGTTAATGCTGCCTATGACAAAGCAAGATCAAACAGAAATGACTGAGTTCAGTTGTGGCTGAAGTCTACAATAAAAGATTGGTGATTTTTTTTCTTTACAGATTAACAAATTACGTGTTAATTAAAAATGCAGATAAGCTGCTATAAACAAAATTAATTTTACTATCAGCATTTTAACACATGTTTAGGATGGGTCATGAAACACTGATGAGCTAATGAAATAGGTATAAATTTTAACTATATACATTAATGGGGAAAATGGGACTGCGCAAATAAAAGTGCATTTTAATTGCATGATTAGCATAATAGAGAGGCAGTCCCATTAAATCAGCTTTCAGAGATACTTGTAGCAATCTGCCTCCGCAGAATAACACTTCATTTTCTATTTTTAAATGCAGACAAGTACGCAACATTTATAAATTAGGATGCCTAATTCTGTCAGACTTGGTGTGCTACAAAAATTAGGATTTTACTGACAGCAGAAACATTGCATGAGGTGACAAACTATCAAAAGTACACACAGGAGAAGCAGGAAAAAGAACCCCCCCCCAAGAGCCTTCCAGGAATGGGGTGAGGCGTGTCTGCTTCAGCATTTCCACCCATTCATCTTTTAACCACTTATCCTGGGCAGGGCCACAGGGGGCTCCTGGAGTCTATCCCAGGCAGCACAGGGCATAAGGCTGGGGTACATCCTGGACAGGATGCCAGTACAGTCATCCCTTGGTATCCGTGAGAGTTTGTTTCCAGGACCGCCCACAAATACCAAAATTCACGGATGTCCAAGTCCCTTATATAAAATGGCGTGGTATTTGCATATAACCTACACACATTCTCCTGTATACTTTGAATCATGTCCAGATTACTTATAATACTTAATATAAGGTAAATGCTATGTACATAGTTATTATATTGTATTGTTTAGGAAATAATGAGATAATAATGAGAATAAGAAAAAGTCTGTACATTTCAATACAGACCCAACAATCGAGTGGATTCAAGCAAGTGCTAATTGCATGGCAAATTGTCGTTGGAATTCTCTGGAATTTTTTCTTTGAATATTTTCACTCCGCAGTTGGTTGAATCTGCGGGTGCTACACCAATGAATAGAGAGGGCCGGCTGCATATAGAGTGGCACACTTTGGCAGCCAGCGTAAGTCTGCAAAGTAATAATTTAATTAATCCCATCACATGCATAAAAAAGTTATGCATAAATGTACCTAAAACACCCGTGCTGTGTGCTGTCAGGTGCTGCATTCTGATAGAGCCTGCTGCTTGCAGACCTGTGGACAAACCCTGGGGGAATCCTGGCTCATGAAGGACCATCTACAGCAGGGGTGCCCAACACGTAGATTGCGATCTACCAGTTGATCGCACAGGCAACAAGAGTCGATCGTGGAGCCCTGCCTTTCAAAATCTCTACCGCACAACATAAAAACGAGTGAACCGCGAGCCACAGAATACACTACAGTGCAGGTAGTATGGGTAAATCGCATGTCATTAAAAAATAGCTGTTAGCCTATCATCCATCCCCACTGTGGCATTTGGCACTTGATTGACATACAG
>JAAGVU020000025.1:2619529-2637786 GCA_011763525.2 Mormyrus iriodes
CATTGTCAAGCTGTAATTGATGCTCAAGGGCACATGACACGTTATTGAGACATTGACATTTTTTGTTGTGGTATACTATACCATTGCATGCTTCTACTTAAATGCCCTACTTTCATGATATAATATCACTGCAGAGTGAACTTTTTACGTTTTCCATAAATTTCACCCGCTAACTTTTTGTGAGTAGTGTATATCCACACTCTCCGAGCCTCGTGTTATTCAGAGAAGATTCCAATCTCTCTTCCCTGTTTTAACATTCCTATTCCAGGGGAAAATAACTGAGCGACAGTTTCTTTTGCCTGGTTTGATCTATCATGAACAAGGCCAATAGACAGACGTGTAGAGTATTAATCTATTATTTAAAAATTAAATGAAAATCGTCATCTCAACATACACACAGCATGAAGAAGAAAGTACACAATTAACAAGCTTGATCGCTCTTTCAAAGAAGCTGAAGTTATATTAGTGACTGAACCAAAGTCACCCAGACACATTACTATATGCTGCCGTAACCTGAGCTGTATTTTGTTGCAATTCAACAATGATTAAAACTGAGAAGGTTTTTAACATCGCAAAATGCTTTGCTTTTATGGTTGTTCATAAGTTTAAATGCTTCTGACCCCCACATTCTGATTCTCATTTCTCATTCTGAAAAACAAAAGAAGTACAAGTTCTGATTAACAGCAAATCAGCATAAATCAAACCGATAAAACATCATTGACTATATTCAAACCTATGACCAGAACAACTGTTATTTATAATGCAGATTCTGCCTGTTACAATTAAGTCAGATTTTTTCCTTCCATCATGTAAGTACCTTTCTTATTACTGTAACCACCAATGACCTACTTGTCTGGATACTCCAAATGCATGATATTCAATGCTTTTGTCATTTGCTTTTCTAATACAGCAGACTAGGCAGCCCTAACCTGCCAAGCCTAACATGGAGACTTTGGTCACACGCACAGCAATCTAATGAAACTGCAGGCAGAATTTCCCTAGCAAATGCTACATCTTGAGAATAAGAGGAAATGCAGAATTCTCTGAAAACTGGTTGCGGCTGTTTTCTGTTTACTTCCCTAGCAATCACAAATGCCGCACTGCTTGTGAAAGGTGCAGCATGCTTTCAAGCTTATGACACAAAGAACTCACCCACTCTATTCAAACAAACTCCACATTCACATCCATGTATCAATTGTGGTCACAAAGTATTTTCAGATGGATTCTAGAACCGCACTGAATGTTGCCCCAGCACAAACAGAAACAACTTCTACACTGTGTTCTCCAATGTGGTGATAATGTGACCAGTAGTTAACTGGATAAACATAATAGAGGGTTTAATGGGGACAGAGCCACACTACATAGCAAGAAGAGTGAAGCATGACATGCAATCGAATGCTTTTGTTGGCCTGTTTTGGTTTTTTTCTGATGGGACAGTTGAGTTTCAGAGTGTTGCAATGCCCAGTTATGCATATTCGAAGTAGTAAAAAGTGGGCTGACAAGCTTCAAAGTTATTGGAAACCAAAGTAATGCTGAATTAATTATAAGGGATAAGTCACTGAGTGGAAATGAACGCCTGAGTTATATTAACCATTTTAACATGAAACTGATCAGAATCAAGTCTTTTGACCACCTGTTGTCTGCTGCACAATCAATATATGAGGCATTGTGAGGTATTACAAAAATAGACACACTAATTTATGTGCAGTGCTGTGTTTAACACACCTGCCATTTACAAACATCAAAGGTTCTCAGCTACAGGAAGGGTACCAATACTGAATTGTACAGCAACAAACATTTTACATACTATTTTAAAAATCAATTTATAAAATCGCCTATTCCATTGTTTGTGCCAGGTGGAAAAAAACTGAGTGACAATCAAAAATAAAATTGAGTGACAGGCCAAATCTGCAACTCCTAGGGATGATTCATTCACAAGGACAGGAGAAGAAAATATCTGTAGCAGATAAATATAGTTTTGGCAGGATTTATTTTTTCATCAGCAAGATGGATGCACAGGTGGACATCAGGACACATTCTCTAGCGTTAATTGGCTGTCTTACTCTGTATTGAAATGAAAACATTTTCACCCAGAGAATCCGCCCAGTTCAACTCAAGTACACTCAAGAGAAAATGAGACAGCCTGCAGCTGATGTTCCCAGGTAGCAGACTGGTCTCATGTCCATTCGGCCAAAAGGCACCCTAGCCTGGAAGCTCCTTTGATTCTCTGTAATTTCCCCATACAGTTTTACCAAGGAGACTCAAAAAAGGTCAGAGGCTTGACAAAGCAGAGTTAAGACTTTTCTATTATTATGTCATGGATATTTACAGCATTTGCGTTCTGATTTGAATGCATAAATCTGTATGTAGGCATCTAGAAGTGTCACTGAACATTCTTTGTGATGGATCAATCTTCTCCTTTAATTTAAGTTAGAACATCACAAAAGCCATTTATAGAAACACAAGAGCAGCTCATTAGCTCAGCTTATTTTGCTCAGATGACGGCAGGAATTGATAAATGTGAATTCTGCCTCAGAGGTTTCTTAAAGCCTCTGCTTCAAAGAAACTTTGACATTGTTAGGGAGACCTTCTCAAACCCCTAAAGATTAGTCTGTAACTGTAAAACAAGGCGACAGGAATTGAGGCTATTTCTATTCCAGACTAATGAACAGTGACCAGCTGCCAACATAAATAGCCTATAATCTGTAGAATAGAATAGATCTGAGGACTTAAATGATATGCATATTGCAGACAAGCAGTAAACTCTCAGTCTTTCTTTCCGTTAAAGACTGCATTGTCGAATGCCAGTGCACTCTGTGCTTAATTTCCCAAGGGAATCGGTTTATGACTCTGTTCTAAAAATATCCAGCTGACAACCACACGAGGATCCAGGCACTTCAAACAGCATCGCTCCATGACCAGAGGCGCGTGCTACATGATCAACGTGCTTCTGCTCACTGCCGGAGCATGTTTATCCCAGTTACGAGAGCAAGAATGCAAGAACGCTCTAAGTAGCATTCCAATTGTGCATCTATTGATTTTTTACTGAGAACTGAGAGCACCGTCAATGAGATTTTAACAAAGACGCTGATATACAAACCTTTTGCTAACTTGTTTTGCAGTCTAATTAAATGCAAGATACAAAATTTAAATCTGATTTACTTAAAGTTTGTTGGGCTATACTAAACCAATCTTAAAGTTGCAGTTTCCAATTTTTTCAGTATTAGTCGTAAGTAGTCGTCTTCAAACTGCAGTGTTCTTTGTTGGGTAATTCCTCATACTGACAAGTTGCAGAAGATTTCCCAAATAAACCTTTTTCAGCTAAGTTTCTAGCCACACACACACACAAACACACAAACACACACACCAGAATTTGACTAGTACAGTGTGCAAGTATATTTTTCAGAAGTGTATTAATACTATTCACTATTTTTAGTGATTGTATTGTAACTGCAAGCTTAATTGTGTTGACCTGTTGCTAGTGACAGAGACTGAGTCAGTTTATTTAGCTAATATTATGTAGCAAACATAGGTACTGAGATCTGTGTAATACCTCTTCTGAGGCTCCTGTTGTAAATAAGCCCTTCATTTGCATAGTAGGTGGTGAAATAGTTTAAGTATTTCAAGGGAAAGACGGCCAACTGAAGTCACAGAAAGGGTCTCTTTTGCTAACACATCATTTAATAAGATAAAGGTCAGCTAAGAATTTAGATACATATGCAGCAAAGATATCTGCTATGTTAATCTCATAACCTTCATAGCAGGACATGACAGAACAACCTCCGCAATCTCCATGCTGACGAACAGGACTGAGACCATGACAAAAAGGCATACACCTGAGCTGGATTACTATCTAGCTACCATTCACTGGCCTACCCTGTTACTTCAGAAGATTCCACCTCTGCTCTCTGATATCTTCATGGGCTATGAGGAGTGGCCCTATATTTTTCCTCTTTTCACACCTTCTCCTGCATCTTCTGGATATCCACCTGTCTAATTGCTGTATCTCAGTGGGCAAAGATCTGGTTCCAAACCTGGTGATAAGACAATGATTTAATTTCTGTACTATTTACATTTAATGATGAATGACAAAAAGAAATTAGTTCTGAGAATCTTTAGCCACCAGAATGCTGTGTATTACGTTTATTTTACATTAGCTATTGTCTTTTTCAGACGAAAGTGATTTCTGCCAAACAAGTTTTAAAAATGTTTTTCCCTAAATGGAAGAATCCAATTCACCTAAGAAACTAATAATGAATCTAATTCTGTTCTTCGTTATATTATGAAGAGATGATAGGATTCATTGATGTACTCTGCACATTCTCTTGGCATAATCTATGTAATTGATTTAGACAATAATAGGCCAAAGTTCCTCCAAGTCCCAATCAAAATTACCACCCACAAGAATCTTTAGCCTCCTATTCTGTAGGTAGACATCTGAAGGTTTAATTGAACATTTTTAATTACTGTGATTCAGTTGTCCAGGTTTATTCTCACTTGGCCAGCAGTAAAATGCAAATTACTGCTTTTTTAAGTAGTGATAAGAGTGACAGGTCACACATTCTCTGTTCTAAACTCTGTCATATTATCACAGAGATCAACACTTAGAGTACAATAGAGTTTAAACAAGATTTGATGCTTTTCTTTGAAAGAAACTGCCCGACTGTGGGGTGTGCAAACAAACATAACAGTGTTGGAGGAGAACATCTCCGTCAAATGAAACTGAATCTGATACGTGTCTCTTATCTGCATATCAATCAGACAGTTCCTATTTACTGTGATCTACCCCGTTTAGTCCCCCAAAAGTGATATATATGCATGCACATATAAATCAAACAAAACCTTTATCAATGTGGACTTTATTTCCCTACTAACCCAAGTAAAAAGTACTTATAAAAAGCCAGCTTTCTAACCCAAGGAAAAGTATGGCTTTTGTAAAGAAGAGTACTTTCTGATAGCAACCATACATTCAGTGGCCAGTTTGTTAGGCACAACACAACTGCTCCACATAAACAATGCATAAATATATTGAGCATACAGGCAGCACACGAGGTTCACCTACTGTTACAGCAAACATCTGACCTGAACGTGTTGTGAATTCTGGTGCCACATGGTGGTTTCAGAATCAGAGAAAGAGCCACTCTCCTGGGATTTTCACATGCTCCAGGGACTAGAGTTTACACAGCATGGTGTGATGAACAAAAAACAACAAGTCAGCAGAAGTTTTCTTGCTGAAAACACTCTGTTAATGCAAGAGGTCAGACGACAACGGGGAGATTAACAGGAAACTAACACAAAGGCCACAAGTGCAAGAATAACTCAGCACAACAGTTGTGAGCGGAAAGTCTTCAGTCTACAGAACACACAACTGAATAAACAATAAATTACTACTGTACTCCATATGGATATGCACTCTAACTGTTTTGTGGAAGTTGGCTATTGCAATCATAATGTTCGCCTTCACTATTCACAGTGATACTGTTTAAGTTAAATAGGAGGGTTACATCTCCTGCAGACCCTTTATAAAAATTGCATAAAAGAAAACAGAAATCTAGAAAAGAAACTGTCATCCGAATGACGACCAGATATACAAACCACCCCATTTCCAGCTCATTCCACATTGAAATGCAAAAATAAGCACATTTATTATAGCAGTGTTGCCACTAATTAAAAGAAAAAAACCCTTTTATATCAGCTTAAATGATTCACAGCAACTCTGTGTTTCAGCTGAAACGTTCCAACTGCTGAGTGAATCGGCCACAGCTGACATATTGCACAAATGCGCTGCCAGTCAAAATCTATCTCAAGTGTCACAGGGATGGGTAATGCAATCGGTGACGCCCAGCTCTACAGATCAGGGAGGACCTTCACTTGCCAACTTGGTATTTAAAGGGGTTTTCTTTCATGCACCTAGTCAGATGATACATTCCACTGAATGAAGGTCAGCTGAGCTGTGAAATGGCACTATGCCATTTCTAAACCTTCATGGAAAATGTCGTTAGTTTTCATTAGGATAAAAGCACTCTGATACCTGCTTAGCACTGGCGTCTTTTTGCAAAACAAAAAGTCTTCAATTTCAATCATGCATTACTCATTATCTGAAGGTATTCATTCTGATTTGACACTAAATAAACTTTGCATTAAATACAATATATTATACACACATTTTTTGTGACCAAGGTAAAATTACAGCAACTGAAATATTGGTATTTGACTGTAACATTTAAAAGAAAATGATAAGTTTTAAGCTTTGTAACATTAAGGATACTTGCGAAATACAGAGGGCACATTAACCAGTAGTCACTGGGTTTCATTTAAGCATTCTTTATACTGTATTATCCTTATACTTATTTCTTAATGCTCTGCAATATCTTGTTTGGAGCATCAGCTTCATACGCAGAAATAGGATACAGCCGGGTGCACTGCAGCCATCAGATACCAATTACATTCTGTGAAAGAGCTCCAACTGTCACCATCCCAGCAGTATGAATAAGGAGAGCGAGGAGAAGCTTGTTTTTGAACCCTGGTGGCGCTCCATCTGCCGAACGTGCCCCAATGTCATGGAAATCTCCAAACATCTTTTGGCAGGCAGATTCCCAAAAGCAGGAAAAGTGTTGCAAGCTTTTTTTCTTTCTTTTTTAACAGATATTTACAGTACATGTTTTCTGATTCTGTAGGTCTAAGTACATCCACTTTCAAAATACTGAGTATATAGTATTGATGCTGAAAATCATTAACAGAGATAATGAATGTATCTTTCGATTGCAGCTAAACAGCTTTACTTCTCACACATTTTGATCCTTTTATAACACATGAATCACAGAAAGGCACTGAGATATAGCGCTCGATATGATGTGACTGAGATCAAATGAATGCTGCAGATTGTACCTTGAAGAGAGACATCTTCACTCCTTAGTAATGCGACAGTCTTTGACCTTCCCAAGTGAAAAGGAAGCATAGCAACAGATTTTTAAACTAAAAGTGAAAAGGATGTTCTCTAAATAAATCTTTATGTATTCAAATGTCAGAGGAACCAAGAAAACTGATGATCTGAGTCCAAAGATGCTAGGGGATTTGATACACCGACAAAGTCGCCAAGTCTTTACATAAAAGACGTGTCTGTTTTTCTCCCTGCACTTCAGAAACAGCGAAGCATATCGTGTTTGACATTCTAATATGCTATTTCCTTATGACACAGATCATATTCTATTATATTTATCTAGCTTTGTCTTTAAGAAAATAATAATCGTACCAGGTCTTTGAAAATAATGAAATATTTTTCTGTCAGCCCTGAGACAGCGAATGATTTCTTACTGAACACTCTAATAACAGGGCGACCAGTTACCTTGAAGATGACTTTCCACATTTCACACCAAAAACCTGCCTCTCCCGAGAGATTAATTCTTGTACGATGTGTTGTATGTAGTAAAGTTTCATACGTCTGCGGTCTGCAGTTGCTTTATTAGTTTTTTTTTTGCATCCTTCACCAGAAATCATACAACCTATTAATTTTAAAGATTGTATAACTCATCTATATTTTACCAGAGCTATTTGACAGCAACAGTATAAATAATTCAAATATGTCCACCTACCCCCACAGAAATACACAATAGATTCCAGTCATTAATAATGGATGAGGCAAACTCTGCCTAACCTGAAGGAAGTGCCGATTGCTGCAAGTTTAAATTAGGAGTTGAATATACTTGAGTAAATATAGACAGACACACCCTGATGGGCTTATTACAAAGCAAAACGAGCAACACGCGTAAGATCTGTTTACAGCAGCACACTTAGGATCTATGCTTTGACAAACCCAAAGAGAAAAGTGAAGATAATGACCAACCTCAAAGCCTCAGTCTCTCATTCTGACCCTCTTTCGCCACAGCCACAACTAAAGACCGACCTCAAAAATATGGATCACATAACTAAACCCCACAAACCTTCCCCCCTCTTTGATTTAATGTCCTCCCACCCTTTTGCTTTAAGCATTTTTATTAGCTTTTACATTTTATTTATCTTTTATTTAACCAGGAAGGTCCCACTAAGATACAATATCTTGTCTTCCAGGGAGTCCTGGTCAAGTCCAGGTCCTGGGCAGAAAAATAAAATAAAAGTTCCACATTAAACCACCAAATCACGCAAAAACAAACACAGAACATACAATGAGCTGCAGCTAAATTGGATCATGGGAATTAATAACAAAAGTTAAAAGCGATTACATTGCTCTATGACACCTGATTTTTAAATATTTTTAAAAGTATCAAGAGAGACTAAGGATTCCAAGTTCCAATTCCAGGTATGCCTTGCAGCTCATTCCAGGCTTGCAGAGCCTGAAATGAAGAGGCAGCTTTACCCAGTCCTGTTTGAATGGCTAAGACCAGAAGAAGAATTTTCTCTGATAATCAGCTGTTATAGCTTCTGGGGCAATATCTCAGCAACCTCAACATATACTGTGTTCATTTATCCAATACAGTTTTTACAATAAAAATTAGTGTACGGGTTTTTCCTCCTTAGATATAATGAAGTCCATTGAATCATTTGATATAATTTACAATGATGTATACAGGCATTTGCACCAGTTATAGACTGTAAAGCAGCATGATGTAATACATCCAATTTTTTCAAAAGAGAAGACGATGAATGCATATCATTTATATCACCGAAGTCTAACACTGATAGAAAGGTACTTTGGACTAAGCTTTTTCTAGCTGTAAAAGAAAACATTTCTTTTAATGAAAATAAAAATCCTGTCTTTGGTCTGAGTTTCTTTAAGAGGCTACCAATACGGACAGAAATGGTCAATTTATCATCAACTATTTTTATCACAAAGCAGATGTTGGCTACCTTAAGGAGATGGACATCCTAAACAAACCTGCTGCCTCTTCAGTCCCTTTTCTGAACCTGACATCTTTCACCAGCTGCTTGCTCTCCAACCAACCATGGTCTGTCACTACCTCAGTGCCCCTGAAGTGCTTCCAAGCATCTCCCTCTTCCCCTTAACCCTTATGTATTTTACTTCTTCCGTTCTAAATTCTAGAATCTATAGAATTTAACCTCATTTTGAAAATGGATTTGGGTAACTTCGACCCCAAAAATAACACAGGGGTTAAAAAGGCTCACATCAAATATCTTTCTGTACTCAGACAATATTTCGCTCAATTCTGACTCTCTCTTTTCTGCCTAAGATCTTAGAAAAGGAAGTATAAAATATACCCCTGGTTTTTCCCCTTAGTCGTTTTGGTCCTAACCAGTCTGGTTTTAAGACTGGCTACTCCACTGAGACAGACCTGCTGGGTATTTTTAAAACCCGTCAAACTGTAAAAGCTTCCAGTCTCTCACACTGACTGCCTTAAACTGCTTTGACACAAAAACTGTCAGGGTCCGTCCCGCAATACTTCAAGGTATAAACTGACAGCACAATCCTGTCTTGGTTTAGAACATACTTCACTGACCATAACTGGCACATAGATGCTTTGTCTAAAACCCTATGTTCTGACAGAAATCCCCCAAGCTTAAGTACTTGGACTGATTTTTTCTTTACTCTCAATGTTCGATAACTCGGCTTCCAGTCACTGAACATGGATATTCTTTTATTTTCGGTTCAACAAGAAACATCAACTTCCCTGAGTGAAATCTTAAGATATAAAACTATATCTCAGCATGTCTGGTTGGGTGTCACATCAGCTAAAACTCGTTGTCTATGAATAAGTGTATCTACTTTCAGACACCCTGCAAAGCTTGATATATCCACCTCTGTGTCAAGCAGAACCTTAAAGCACCATTATTTTTTGAGAGAAACACCATATGACTTTTTTTTCTTCTAATTTTCTTACTGTTTCCGTTAAACTCTTACTGGAGCACGAGCAAACGGAAAGACGTAAAAAGAAGATGTGTGACTCATGAGCTCAGATCTTGGCGATCTTACTTCCAAGACACCCCAAGGGAAAAAAACAAAAAACAAAGACCCTTTAATAAGTTATGCTAATATCATGGAACATTACAATTTTCTTGAGGAAAAATAAACAAAAGCAGTGACAAATCGTGATGTTTATTTCATTTTCAGCTTGGAAAGAAACTGAAAAAAATTAAATAAGTAGATTTAATAAAATTTATAAGAAAAGATTACACAGACCAAAAAAAGCAGACCTGTCCTTTCCAGAGAAGAATCAGCACGTCCTTCTCATTAACACCTGCGGTTGGACCTCAGTCCTCCCTTGTCTAGACAACCTTGGCTGCATTCTGTCCCCGTTGCCGTTTGTGTAGAAATGCAGCAGCCCTGTTTAGATACACTCCAACATATTCCTCTCTCAGTGCTCCCTGCTGGTTCACAGTCACGTCACTATCAGTCCTGACACCCCCATCATTCTTCATTCTCTACCACAGTGCTTCCCAATCTGGTCTTTGCACACCCACAGACAGTCCACATTTTTTATTCTACAGGGAGCTGGGAGAGAGCAAAAATGTGGACTGTCTAGCATGGAGCTTGGAGGGAGCAAAAACATGGACTGACTGTGGGTCCATGTGAACCGGACTGGGAAACACTACTCGACCATTGCCCCTTACTGGAGCTCTAAATGTCTGTCAAAAGTGCTAAATCACCTTTCCCTTTTCAGTGGAAGTTTTTCCCAACTTTACTCCAAATATATGAAGTACATAAGTTCTTAATAAAAGGATTCAGTTGTCATATATTAAAAAAGGCAGAAAACTGAGTCTGGCAATAGACTATGCATTTCTGATTCAGGAGTAGCCATAGTTTTTGAAAATTGTAGAGCAACTTAAGTGCAATTAAAAACTCCTTAATGCGTCACCCATGTAAAACATTGTTAAATTATGACTATATAAATTGATTCCAAAACCAAACCCTTCCATTCTTCTTCAAACCATTTATCCTGGCTAGATTTGCAGGGTTGGGTTGCATAGCAACAAGGGTCACCCTGGATGGGATGCCAGTCTATCACAGGGCACAGCTAGACACACACTACATGTCTTCATCATTGTATATCACGTGAAACAGGAGGGAGCAAAGACTGGTGCATAGGGTTGAATATTGAGAACAGGTTCCCTAATTAGAAACAGTTATACATTTTTAAGAACTGGGAATTTGATAAGACATTTCAACTGCCCCCTCCATGAATTGCCACCTTATCATGGTGGAGGGGTTTGCGTGTCTCCATGATCCTAGGAGCTATGTTGTCCAGGGCAAATGCCCCCGGTAGGGACTCCCAAGGCAAATTGGTCCTAGGTGAGTGGCCAGACTATGTGCGGTTCAAACAGACTCCCATGATGATTAAGATAAAAGAGCATGTTACCCTGTCCATATTGGGGAGACTGGGGCCTTGAGGGCAAGCACCTGGTGACCAAGCCTCTACCCATGGGGCCCGGCTGGGCATAGCCCAAAAAAAATAACATGGGTCCACCCTCCTGTGGGTCCACCACCTGCAGGGGGAGCTGTGGGGGTCGGGTGCAATGTAGATCGGGAGGCAGTCGAAGGCAGGAGCCTCGATAGACTAATCGCCAGCTACCGAAACAAGGGTGTAATTGGGAGGAATGGCCTGCCTGATCGTAATCCAAGCGGTGATCTGTTAATGGACTTCTGTGCTAATCATAGTTTGTCCATAACGCACACCATGTTCAAGCATAAGGGTGTTCATAAGTGCACCTGGCACCAGAGCACCCAAAGGCCGCAGTTCAATGATCAATTTTGTAATTGTATCGCTGGATCTGCGTCCACATGTTTTAGACACTTGGGTGAAGAAAGGAGCTGAGCTGTCAACTGATCACCTGGTGGTGAGTTGGATCCGAAGGTGGGGGAAGATGCCAGATAGACCTGGTAGACCCAAACGCAAAGTGAGGGTGTGCTGGGAGTGTCTGGTGGAGGCCCCTGTCCAGGAGATCTTCAACTCACACCTCCGGCAGAACTTCTTTTCTCTCTCAAGGGAGTCAGGGGACATGGAGCCTGAAAGGGCCATGTTCCGGGACTCGATTGCTGAGGCAGCGATGCGGAGCTGTGGCCGTAAGATTGTTTGTGCCAATCGTGGCGGCAATCCCTGGATCCGGTGGTGGACACCAGTGGTAGAGGGAGCTGTCAGGCTGAAGAAGGAGGCCTACAGGGTTTGGTTAGCTAGTGGGACTGCGGAAGCAGCAGACAGGTACCAGCAGGCCAAGAGGGAAGTGGCATGGGTAGTTGCTGAGGGAAAAACTTGGGTATGGGAGAAGTTTGGTGAGGAACTCCTGAGGAACTGTTTTAGCTGACATGCCTCTTCAACATTGCATGGACGACAGGGACAGTGCTTTGGATTGGTAGATTGGGGTGGTGGTCGCAATCTTTAAGAAAGGGGACCGGAGGATGTGTTCCAGCTATAGGGGATCACACTTCTCTGCCTCCCTGGAAAGGTCTATGTCGGGGCACTGAAGAGGAGGGTCCATCTGTTGCTCGAACCTCAGATCCCGGAGGAACAATGCAGATTCTGTCCTGGTTGCGGAACACTGTACCATCTCTTCACCCTCACAAGGATTCTGGAGGGTTCATGGGAGTTTGCCCAACCAGTCTACATGTGTTTCGAGGACTTGAAAAAAAGGATATGACCGTATCTCATGGGGGGGCCTATAGGGAGGTGCTTTAGGAGTATAGGGTGCGGGGACTATTGTTGTGGGCCATCAGATCCCTGTGTTATGATCCCCAGTCTAAGGTTGAGGATCGACAGAAAGGTTAGGGAAGGGAAAGGGGAGGAGACGGGACAACCGGGGAACGGGAAAAGGGAACACGGGAAACGAAGGGGTCTTTTTTTATGGTTTTTATTTTTATTCACAAAGACGTTTGCAAACATGAGGTGTAACAAACTACGGGAGTGACACAAGCCAAAACAATCAACAAAACAATGAACAGCCACATCCCGAACTAAACTGATACTACCCGTGACACAGAGAAACAAAGTAACAAACACAGTCTCAATCGCTCTATTCAAAACAAACGCAAACGGCACTCTCACAGAAACAGAACAGCAGTCACTCCGTACATACAAACACAGGAAACACATAAGCCGAGCACAGTGTCCAAAAGGGGCGAGCAAAGAGCGTAGTCAAAGGAAAGCAAAGGGTCGAAACCAGAAATAAGCAATCAAACCAGGAGCGAAGGTACCAGAAGGGGACGAAGCAGAAATCAGAACCAAGAGCCAGAACAGTCATACACGACATCAGTCAGAGCGAAAGTATACCAAAAGCTAGAAAGAAGCAAGGGCAAAAGCGCGATGATGAGCGAAGTTCGTCAGCTTATATTCTTGCTGGATCCGGGGCTGAAGGGCGAGGAGGGACGTGGCGATGAACCCGAGACAAAGGCGGAGTCTGGCGAGGTTGACGAATCTGTAACGAAGGCGAAGACTGGCGAAGCGAAGGACCGAGGGGACAAGTCTGTAAACGAATGGAGTCTGGCGAGGTTGACGAATCTGTAGCGAAGGCGGAGTCTGGCGAAGTGAAGGGCTGAAAGGACAAGTCTGTAGTCGAAATGTAGTCTGAACCGAAGGGGGTGAGAAGACAAATGTGGACGCAGCCGCCACAGAACTCACGGCACGTAACACCTGTACAAATGGAGTGAAAGTTTGGTTCGCAGTGCCAGCAGTAAGTCAGACTTGTTCCTGGTGGTTGTTGGACTCTGCCAGAGCTGCCCTTTGTCACCAATTCTGTTCACAGCTTTTATGGACAGAATTTCTAGGTGTAGCCAAGGGGTGGAGGGGGTCCGGGTCGGGAGCCTCAGGACCATGTCTTTGCTTTTTGAAGATGATGCAGTCCTGTTGGCACCATTGGGCTGTGACCTGCAGCATGCACTGGGGTGGTTTACAGCTGAGTGTGAGGCAGCCGGGATGAGGATCAGCAGCTCCAAGTCCGAGGCTATAGTTCTCAACCGGGGAATGGTGAATTGCCCTCTTCTGATGGGGGATGAGTCACTGCCTCATGCAGAGGAGTTTAAGTATCTCGGGGTCTTGTTCATGATTGAGGGAAGAAGGGAGCATGAGATCAACAGATAGATTGGTGTAGCATCGGCAGTAATGTGGACGCTGCACCATTCTGTTTTGATGAAGAGGGAGCTGAGCCAGAAGGCGAAGCTCTCAATTTACTGGTCGATCTACGTTCCTACCCTCACCTATGGTCATAAGCTCTGGTTAGTGACCTAAAGAATGAGATCACAGATACAAGCGGCCAAGATCAGCTTCCTCCGCAGGGTGGCTGGGCTCAGCCTTAGAGATAGGGTGATGAGCTCGGACATTTGGGAGGGGCTCAAAGTAGAGCCGCTGCTCCTCTGCATTGAAAGGAGCCAGTTGAGGTGGTTCGGGCATCTATCTGGGATGCCTCCTGGACAGCTCCCTGGGGAGGTCTTTCATGCATGTCCAACCTGGAGGAGGCCCCAGGGCAGACCCAGGACACACTGGAGAGATTATGTCTCTCAGCTGGCCTGTGAACGCCTTGGCATTCCCCCGGTGGAGCTGGAGGAGGTGGCCGGTGAGAGGAAAGTCTGGGCATCCCTGCTTAGACTGCTGCCCCTGTGACCCGATCCCAGATGAGCGGTGGAAAATGGATGGATAGATGGATGGCAGGATTTGAATTACTATTTCACTTATCGATTCATACACACACATTTTTAATCAACTATGTAAGGGTTAATGCACAAGAACTGCACTTACATGTTTTTACTTGAAATCATTTTCATGTTTACTAAAAATGCATTTATTGGTAGAATTATTATTTTGGCTTGGGTGGTATAATTGCAGCACAGAACACTGCGATATTTCCTTTTGGTGAAACTGAGTCTTGGGGCATTTCAAAATACTGGAATAGCGTTGCTTTTTAAAATACAGTGAAAATACGTATACCCAAGTATAATGTCTGGACGGTATCATAAATTAGATATATTTTAGTTATTTGTTACCCAAGTCACTGTCTTTAAAAATATTCTTGCAAAGAGCATAAGCCAGTCGTTAGTTCGGAAAGTGCCCATTGCTAAACCAAGAAGGGGGTCTCTTCAGAATACAGTGGGTGTTTCCCCAGAGACATCCACTGGCCCATTTGTGTTCTGCAGAGACCTATACTTGGCTAAATCCAAAGGTTAGTCTTTATGGTCAAATTTGTAAGCCAAATGTGTAATGGCCATGGATTAAATGGGTATTTTATGTTTTTAAATGCATGACTGCGGGGGTAAAGTGTGTGTGTGTGTGTGTGTGTGTGTGTGTGTGTGTATATTAGCATACTACAATTGGAACGTAGCATCATGACAACAAAATGAACTTCGGTGTTAACGTTTAAAAAAGTTACATGTCGTTACATTTAAGCAATTCCAGTTACATCTTAAGTGATTAAATTACATTTAAGTTGTTCTGGTGCTCCTAAAATTTTTGGTAAGGAGCACCAGATAACCAAGTTAGTCTGGAGCCTTGCCACCGAGACAGACCAAAGCAAACTGATAATGAGCATTTTGCATTATCACTATTTACATTGATCAGTGTGAAATGCTAGAAGTACAGCGAGCTGCCCTCATGTTCACGCACAAGAAGCATTAAAAAGTGACCCGTCGGATGGCTCGCATTTTTTATTCAAAGGTTTCATATTATTACAAATATAACTATTCAGTATTGCAAACTCTCTCTACTGCACATTTTACGATGCGTGAAAGGATTAACTACTGTTTGCTTTTTATCACAACTTTGTAAAAAGTATTTTAAAGAAACTGCATTAACTAATTAAACTGTACTCCTCCTTATCAGCACTGTGATTGAGAATACAGAAAACAATTCCAGCGATTACAGCAGCCTGTATTACACTCAAAAAACCCCAGTAAGAGACTCTGATGGTATAGGGAGCTTCTTTGCAGTTCCTCTCCAATATAGGTTAGGAAAGGGGTAAACTTAGGGTTACTGCCTTTGGGGATTTTCAGGTTGAAGAGACAGACATGGCCAGGCTATAACCAAACATGGGATGTCCTGGCTATCTAAATAATTCCTGATGTTTTATTGAGGCTGATTTTTTTCCCCCAATATCTTTAGGCTTTAAAATTTTTTTAATTGTTTTGTTGACATTGCCTCTTAAGAGCTACCAGGGCGTATTGACACGAGAAAAGTAAAAACAAGCCCAAACACTTCAGATTCAGTATTATTTCTCTGTCAAGAAATCTCACATTTCAATAATTTTTTCACAACAATAATGGATTTTTTATACTTTTCCCCAGTTCATTCTTTCAAAAACTGCACTGGAATTAAAGTCTTGATTTCAATAGTTTAACCAAAAATATTGGTCAATTTCACCATCAATTTTCTCATAGAAGCCTACAGAAAACTATTAAACTAGGTACAGTTTGAAAAACAAAGTTTCCCAGGAGATTAATGGCAAAATTCCACAACCAATGGTGGAAAACGGTGTAGGAAGCACTCCAAACTAGAAAACCCACACTGAAATGGAACACTCTCAACACAGAAACTAATATCTGTTAAAACATCTGTCCCACTGGGGAATTTACCCAGAACAAAGTACCACTGGTACCATGAAGCTGTTTGCAACAATGATGATCACACTGCTGCTCTACATTATACCCAGCAACATTTCAGTGCTATGCTATTTCCCATTTTCAACTAGCTGTATGAATAAAAATTACAATTACAAAATTACAGTTATTTACAACATATCGCCATGACGCTGTATTGCGTAAGTGGTTATGGAAGGTGAATTGATTTGTAACATATTTAAATTATTTTAGATAATTTTCCTAGTTTAATGTAGAAGAAAGGTACCATATAATTTCTTCATAAGGTAGCAAGACAATCATTCTTTACATCAAGTCTAATCCTATTCATAGCAAAAAAGACAACTATTAATTTTATTTAATCCAAATAATTATGTTTACACATAATACTGGAACAGGACGTTAGCAGAGATACGGTCACGTTCGCGGTTCCCGTGGCAACGTGGTTTTGTGATGTGAACGAAGCTAGCAGCTTACCTTTTTTTCTCTGTGCCATTTTGCTTTCAATATAGCTTGTTCAGTAGCAGCTAGCTAGGGTTACCATGATGAAAGATGAGCAAAAACTCAGTGCTAAGACAATTTAATACAATGAGTTATCGCTTAGTGGGGGGTGCACAAAACTACTGTTTTTTTGCAGATCTGTCTTTACGGTAAACAAAATCAACACAATCCAAGTTAACTGATAGAAGAACATCACAAGCACTAATGGTTAAATCATAGCCTTGATAAAGAATGGCTTAGGGTCCCCCCTGAGGCCCCAGTAAGGTTTGCAGAAAGTGAGTTCAAATGCTGCTTGAAAGTGACTGCCTGTGACCCAGATAATAAGTAGTACAGCAGATAATGGCAGCCCAGTCAGTGGAGTGTACACTTTGGCTCACTTAAACTCGCCGAGGGAGCTTGGCTGAAAGCATGATATTACAAAAATGAGCAAAATAATGAAATGACACATGCACAAGCGGTTTGTTGAGAATACATGACGTCCTCAACATCACATTATGTTTACACCTGGCAGTTTTAACTATATATGGAATATTATGCAGACTGTAAAACGTTTTGTAAGCTTAAATCGAGTATCTCAATTAAACTTTACCACTTACCAATATATCAACAATTTTATGATTGTTACATGGGAGTCACACACTGGAAAAATATAACTTCAAACACAAGCGTCTGTCTTATCTGTCAGCTTTTCGGCATACTATTAATTGATTAATTGCTAATAAAATAACTATGCTCATTTTGATCGTCTTTACAGAAAAAGTTATAATTTGTGTTCATTCCGAGTTACAGTACCTTTCCATTCATTCACAGAAAAGTCATTGTGAAAATATACTTGAGGCCAGATACAGAAATATTAAATCAAATTATTATGAAATGAAATTGAAATAGTCACATGAATGCAAAACCATTTTCTTGTGATTATAATCAAATGAATCACAAATTAGATCTTTGTGAAGCTCTAATGGTTTAAAATAGAGTATTTAATAAGTACTTAATAGCTTTTCTATCTGCACGAATCCATTACAGTCCTTAAATTTGGCAGTACTCTACAGCACAAAACAATAATTGGCTGAACTGCACAGTGAATTTCTAGCACCTTGAGCTGTCAAACACAACCTAAGCAGTTCGGGCACAGGCAATTAAGACAGAAGATCCATCAGTTACACAAGTCACTTCACACACCCCCACACACACACACACACACACACACACACACACACACACACACACACACACACACACACACACACAC
>JAAGVU020000025.1:2637886-2657705 GCA_011763525.2 Mormyrus iriodes
ATTTCTTATGTTCTTATGTACACACACACAGACATGCACGCGTGCACACGCACACATACACACACACGCACACATGTGCACATGTACACGAGCTTGATGGGCCGAATGGCCTCCTCTCGTTTGTACATTTCTTATGTTCTTATGTACACACACACAGACATGCACGCGTGCACACGCACACATACACACACACGCACACATGTACACACACACGCACACACGCACGCACACACGCGTGCACACGCACACGCACGTACACACACGCACACACGCGCACAAGTACACACACATACACGCACACGCACGTACACATACACACACACGCACACAAGTACACACACATACACGCGTACGCACGTACACATACACACACATGCACGCACACACAACTGAGTCAATAAGATTACAGTGTCCCTTCTATGGACCCATAAGAGGAGGAGAAGCAACTAAACCATATTTTACTGCAGTAAACACTTCTCTGCTACTGTTCCCATATCACCACAATTGCTTTTCTGAGAAAATGCAACAAGATTATGCAGATTAAATTAAAGAAAATGATACCTATTGGTTCATAGTTCTGGGCGACTGGCAGGAATTTTGCCGAATGACTCCTTGCCAATTGCAAAAACTGCTGTTCAAGAGCATAAATCGGCAACAATCAATGGGCTTCCAAAGTCCCTCTCTTCTCCTCCCCAAAAAGTAATCTGGCACTGGAAGCCCCACATCAGTATGGCATAGCAGCCAGTTCCTCTGCCTCTAACCCTTCCAGCTACATTAAGCTGTCACTCTGAACCCAGGTGCACCACAGACAGAGACCAGTAACACCATCTGTTCCATTCATTCCTGTCTTTCTTGGACAGAGAACAAAAGCTGACCTTAATGGGAAAAAAATAGTATTCAATGTGTATGAAGAACAAACAACTTGCATTGAAGAGACTCAATGCTTGTGACAGTGTAGCATGTACCTTAGGGATACTGGTGTAACAGCATTCCAGGCTTCTGCGTGCCAGATGATTAATCTGGCTGACTGCCAGATCGCCCCTCTGGCAGTTTCATTATGCACCTAATTTAAAAATTCAGACCCTCTTCCTGCTCATTTACTGTAAGATAAATCCTACCGGTGCATGTCTTTCCCCTGAGACAGACAGGCAAACTATGTGAGACATGGTCCAGCAGTGAACCTTCCCATATCTCTTACAAATTCCTGAATGACTGAACGTTACACATGATCGACATATTAAATAAAAACTGCTCAAACCTGAACAGAATCCCATGATGCTCAAGATGAGTAAATTATTAAAGATAGTTATTTCTTTAGCAGGAACGTTTCTTAAGCAGAGGTGGAAAGTTCAGGTTCATAAAGTACAAATCCAGACCAAGACTTTGTTTCAACCAACCAGTTCAGTACAAAGAATCGCACTCACAGAGTATTCAACAAGTTGGTTGAAACAAAATCTTGATCTGGATTTTTCCTTTCTGAACCTGAACCTTCCACCTCTGATCTTAAGCAATGTAAAACTGAGAAAGCTGGGTCAGCCAGTCCCTGGAGCAAACTGGGGTTAAGGGCCTGGCTTAAGGCACACACCACCCCATATGAACACATGCTGCTGTCTATTCAAGCATGGAGTAACTTCAGCTCAACAGGAGTAACTTCAGCTCTGTTTACACTATGTAAAGAAATGTTCAGTTTCTCTTTGCTCGTAGGGAGCAAAATGCAGTAGGGTTTGACATGGCTTAACACATTTAGGAATGGTGCTGAAGCCGCTAGCAGAAAAATCTGATTACAAATTCTGGGTTTTGAAGAACTGCTTGTATATACTTTTCTTACAAGTATATAGCTGTAGAAATATCTGGCACTTCTTTCTGGTTAATCACGGGAAGCTTCCAGCAAAGCTGGTACCCAAAGTAGGCTTCTGGCAGCTGTATGCTATTTATGTATGATGTACCTCACTTGTATGTTGCTTTGGACAAAAGCATTAGCCAAATAAATAAATGTAGATGTAAAATTCAATTTAAAAATTACTGGAGCTGTATGAAGAATGAAATTAAATCACAAAAGCATTATACTGATGTCCTGAGAATGCACATCTCGCTAATACCTTTATAAAGGTACATAGCTTGAAGGGCTTCAGTGAGAGCAGCAAACAAACATTAGAAGATTCCGCTCCATTCTGATTAGGCACAAATGGCATAGGATACAGTTTCCTTCAACCATGCAGCTTCCAGCAGAGGACTGAGCAACGTGCTGGGGAAAGACTCAGGCCAATCGGGCAGCCTCATTAGAGCTTAAAGCAAGGGCATAGTCCCCTAACCAATTAACGTCATTCGTCTGGCGAGAGAACAGAACAGGAACAGCAGAGGAATACAGAACAAGGAAACAGACCTTCACAGGAGTGTCTGTTAAGTTTGCTTGCTTGCATTCTTCAAAGACAGTACACCCTACTAAAGTACATGAGGTACTTAAGAGTGCAATGCTTTTATCTATATTCAATTTTGTTATGTGTGTTCATTATTGAAAGTCTTGTATTGTGGGCAAATGAAGACTCAAAACAATGAAGTTTCTCTGCAGCATGACCTACTTATGATGAATTATGAATTGAATTCAATTTAATTGGGAAAATGGCTTTCCTGTTAAAGTGTCAGAAAGGTCGAAGGGTTACACGTCAAGGTGAATTAGACTGCTCAGTTGAAAACAATTACAGGTAAACTAGGAGTTTGACACAAGAAAGTATGATGCAAGTAATTAAGCTCGCTGGACATCTAATAATTACTAAAAAGTGAGAATAAGCTTAGCTGGCTAACAATATTAGTATGCAAAGGTAAATGATACAGGCTAAGACTCCATAAAGGCATTTACTACAAAGCAAAGACTGCTTCAGACAATGCCCTGTTATGTCTTTTCCTTGACGTATGCCACACCTCCATTTAATTTTATATAGGTCACATTATTTGCCTCTCAACTGTCCCTAACATCCACATCGCATAACCATGCAGTATTAATACCATTTTCTCCTACCATCTGAGATGGCCTCCACTGCCGTGTTACGTCAACAGCAGCCATGAAAGGACTAACATCTCACCAATGCTGAAGGACATTCTTTACTTGGGGGAACAATACATTTCGACAAAAGTATACGACAGACACTCAAGGACATTGTCAAGGGTTTGAAAATGTAACACGACTGACTTAAAAATCTCACACCTTTCACGGGTCACAGAGACCTTCCAAAATCACAAGTGCGCAGTAAGGTACAAATGAATCAGAAGTATTTGACAAATACAGAAATCACTGAATTGTATCTGGATATTCAGATTATGGGTTACTGCACCTTGCAAATGATCATTATTGAGAATCAAAAATGAATTATGGCTACAGCAGCCAAACACCCCGGTCCCCACAGATCTATTTCACTTGCCAATCAGCCTGCAGAAACAAAGCATACTTCTAATGTACAATCATGCCAGGAGGACCCTTCAGAAGGGCTTGTTCCTGACAGGGCTAAGAGAGATTTAATAAGAGCAAGGACTCAGAATCAATAGGCGATTCTCCCACATCTTCAATGAAGCAGATGGAAAGCTCTTAATCCCTTTGGCAGAGAGTCCACCACAAAAATCATTGTTCATGTAACATCTGCCAACAGCACGGTTTGATCTGTCACCATTTCATTTCCTGTGGCTTTGGCTGCAATGTGATTGCACAGCATTTGTCACATATCAGATAGCTGGGTATATTACACTCTTTCATTACAACTCATATGCTAACATTTTGTCCTCAACTTTTGTTGTCCTTACTTCATAAAGGCATAGAAGGTATTATGTGTACAATATCCATCCCTTTATAAAGCACCTCTTCACTATTCCACCTGATGAGCAATCAGTATGTGGCCATAGCTGCAGGCTTGTCTTCATCTCTTCATTCCTGTGCCTTCCACAGTATTAGTTTTCAGCCTAGTCAGTCACTCATTCAGACTGACAAATGACAAATAAGGTTTTCACCGACTGAAAAACGTGGCGCAATCAAAAAATATATATTTTACAATTATTCTTTCCAAATGAAAACCTTAATGAAAATTTAATCTATAACACATCAGACATTGTTGATTCATATTTGTTATTTTGCATTGATGGTTAGTAGTAATATTAATTGTGGTTGTGTCATCTGCCATGTCAAGTTAATTTCATATTAAACAGACATCTGCTTGGACACCAGCATAAACTTTTATCCCTTATATTACGTTTATACATACAATTTTTAAAACAAAGAATTAATTTTATAATATAACAAACTGTTCATGGTTTTGACAGGGTTGTAACACCTGATATGGAGACTGTGCAAGCCTCACCATGACATGAACATTAAATGTAATTAAAATGTAATTATTAAAATTAATAATTGAGTTGGATCTGCTAACTTTTTCATTGCATCACGACGGTCACCTGGAGTCTTCTTTATGATGTAACATCCGGTACACCATTTTCTAAAATGACTTTTAAACTAAAGCCCCCTTTAGCTGGTCATGCCGCCTGACATTTGACGTAATGTAAATATGTTGACAAATGTTTTTCAATTATGTTAATGATTTTAAAAATTGTTTTTCAAGAATGTAGAATTATGCCTAACAAATTTAATTAAATTATTGTTTTTAGTTACTTAACTACTAGTTTTAATAGTTTTCTTAAGCTGCTCATTTATTTGGATGGTTGCATCAGCTGATATTTTCGAACTTTGAGATACAAAAATTCAGATACTGGTTATTATATGAATGCATTGAAAATAGATTCACATTAAAGAGGTTTCATACAATAATGTTATGAATGCTATGTACTAAAAAAAGGACTCAGACACAAAAATACGCACGTCATGTTATTCACCCAGACCCAAACCACTGACTGTTGCTCTGGCAACACCATGCACCAAATATATGCAACTTAAGCACATTCACACCATGCCTGTGTTACACCCTAACCGGATCCCAATATAGATTGACTCAGAGACCCTAGAGTAAACTAGAGTAAAATGAAACGAGTGCAGCGACAGATAATGCCAGTGTCCCGGGGTTCTCCTCTGGGATTAGTGGTCAATCTATGTCACAGCTGACAAAGACTAAGGATTTTAAGCAGGAAGTAATTTACTCCGGTGCAGACAAACATGACTCAGTCACAGCCTTGGAAAAAATTAACAGGAAATAGCAAGCATACATTGGCAAAGCATCTAATTACAAGTAAAAGTAAGTAATATTTCAACACAGCTTCTTAGTTATGCTGTGATAAAATGAAGTGCTCCCAATGCCCCGATCCTGCTGGCTGGCAACTGCACTATAAAAGCACCTAATAGGAAATAATTAAATATATGAGCAGCCATTTTAACAGCTTGTTTAGTGACATTAGAAATGAATTCATGTTGACTTAAATCAAAACTCAGTTTGACATAAAGAGAATCACCTTGCTATATGTATGAATACATCTTTAATAAAAAAAACATAAAAGCCACAATTACATTTCAGCTGTTCGATTGCAGTGCCAAAGGTCTGCAGGAATACGTCACAACTTGTCAAAATAATCATTTAAGTGATTTCTTTCATTAATCAGCTCTGATGCAATCCATACATTGATTATAATAAATGTGTGCATGATAAATTTTTAAATATCCACATGAATAGCTTTAGGTTGAAAACTAAAATCTGATCATACAGATGGGTGATGAGTAATAAACACAACAGTAGTGTCACCAAGAAATGAAATGGGTGGAAGAGGTGGTGTAAAAAATGATTTTGCTTCACACAATTGCATCAGATACAAATGACACAGGTGGTTAAAACTGGCAGAGGATCCTAGGCTTTCCTCCCATACCAGCAAATTTGTTTCTGAGGAACAGCTCAAGCGCATCAAGCTAATTCCAGGATGGCCCAAAAAAATCCTGTGAACAATAAACAACAAAGACCATTACCTCTTGAGAATTAAGGGACACGAATGCACTTCTCCTTTTGTAAGTCAGTACAATTATTTTCATTCTATCCTGTCCCCATCTATCAGGCTGATACGACATTATTTCCTAGGGTGTTCCAAAGAGGGAAATCGGCAAATTGGTCCTGAATCGTACTAAGACATGATTGCCGTTTAGCGGATATGCCTACCAATAATAGAAGCCCAACGCATTTCCTTTCGATGGAAATTCAATTTGTCAGTAGCCATCAGGTCACTCAGCGCAGGAGGGCTGAACCACAGAGAGCCAGAAGATGTGTTCAGCCTCCTGTCTGCCCTTGCTAGCTAAAAGGGCAAGAAGAAGCCAGCACATCTGTAGCATTAAGCAAAAGCCTTCGAAGGAAAAACTCAGCACACTTGCCCCACTACTTATGCTCATAATGGAGGAAGAACAGTTGTCTCTAGGGGCATGTAAATCATTAAATCACTAAAGGCAGAGAGGGAAGGTGCTCATAATATAAGATGTGAATTTACAATACAAGGATTGGCAAGACCTGCAGTCTGCTACAAAACACCAGGACGAGGAAAACCCAGGATTCTAAAAGCACTGGAAAAAATTTTAAATCAGAAATTGTGAAAGTGAGTTTTTTTCAAATAAACATTGAATATATTATATTGTTACAGCAGAGAAACAATAAACCATTGTTTAGTAAGGCAATAAATCACAGTGATGGCAAGACTTGACAATATTGAAAATACTGGAAAAAACAATTAAATGAATATACATATTAAACAATCCTGTTGCTGAAGACAGAGCTTAAAAAAATAAAAATTCTCACATGAAGGCTATGTAGAACACATTCACTCTATCATCACGGTTACGTCTTATGCCTATATTTAACAAACAGCAGAGTATTCATCTGTCATCTCAAGAGAAGGTAGCAATTCCCATATAATTTAACAGCTGAGATGCACCATCAGTTTATCAAGTAACTCCAAATTACTTATAGGAGGTCTTATTTTATCAAAATGCAATCTGTTATCTAGGAACTAGACCATCTAAAATTACTGTATACATTTATATCGAACCAAATGTTACAACCCATGATCCTGTATCAAGATATAATATAAATCCATCCGTCCATAATCAAAACTCCTATCCAGATCAGCAACACAGTAGCCTAGAGTGTATCCCGGGATTCATAGGACGCAAGGCCAGGGTACATCCTGGATGGGATGCCTGTCCATCACAGGGCACAAACATGCACACAATCACACACTATGAGCCAGTGATAGACAGCAGTTAGCTTAGCTTTGGATTGCAGAAGGAAACCAAAGTGGCTGGGAGAAACCCACCTGACAGAAGGAGGACATGCAAACTCCAGGGACAAAAACCACATTTGAATCCCATACTGGAGGTGTGATGCTACAGTGCTAGTCAGTGAGCCACCAGGCCCCTGGGCCACCCTGTATAGCATGCAGATGAAAGCGTTTCGTTAACCGGTTGTTCAACACAAAGGTCCAACCAAAGTTAAAAATCATTACAGAATAAAACTCAATAAGACAAAAAATGTAACGGGCAGAAATTTGCGTAAGACTATGTGGGCAGCCTTGCTAATAGACTGCCAGTTGTTTTCCCAGTCTAAACCAGACACTACATTTTCCAGAGAAGAGAGCCTCTCTGACTTAAATGAAGTATTTCAGCAATAGCCCAGACTTCCTCCAGATAATTTCCCAGGTCTAATCTACACATTCCTTTGGTTCTGCTTGTAAACATTTACAATGTCATACAACTATCCAATAAAAGCTGCACAACCTGCCTCATCAACCAGTTCCTCCAAGCGTCTGCAGAGACTCCAACCCTGCTACTAACATACCGTATTTTGGCTCCCTTTCATATCTTCGATTACAAAATTACTACATAAACTAATCGTGTTAGAAAGAAATAGAACACATGGCGTTTGTAAGAAACTGATGGTTTTGTGGTTACACAATGAGTCCTGGGCTATGACCAACTGGATTCTGGTGTAAATACTACGGAGGAAACTACTGTTGTTCCCCGATAAAGGTATGTCAGACGATTTTATTAAATATTAAAAATTATCACAGCATTTATAATAGGCTAATAAATCATATAAATCGTCAAATAGAAAGGCATTTTTTTAATGTTAGTCGAAGTATTTAACATTATACATAAATATAAAAAGACCTCTGAATAATCGCAGTATATAGCAATTGGACTTCCAGCTGCGAGTAAGAGCGCAACAGCAGCGCATGCGTTCAGGACGCTGTAGTGCTGGACAGCTCCCGTACCAAGCGCCTATGGTAGACCGTCTGGAGTCCAAGCGCAGATGACAAGAAGTGGAACTCGTTGTCCTCGTGGTTTCGCTACGATAACCTGTATCATTTATAAAATAAGGAAATATAAATACTGACTTAGAGCGAGAGAATTATGATTCACAAGAAAAGGCGGACGATCAACATACAGATATAGGTAACGCTATTTTCAAACATTACAGCTAGTCAAAACTGCTAGGTTAAAATTTTAAAAGCTCTTTAAGCTACCTTTAGTATATACAGTAGTAGAATGTTCTTGAATGTCATCTTAAACAATTGTTAAACATTATCAAATGTTGTGTATGCTCAAAATACCGTTTTAACTTTATTTTTAGGGGTACAGTCGAAACGCAAGCGCGCGCATATATATACGTATATATGCATTGTATGTACGAAATCAGCTGACTACTCTTTTTCAACTCAATTGACATGGAAGTCAATACAGGGTACTAAATACCGCACTGTCGCTTCGCACAGTTGGTATTATTCTAACTAACGCTGACAGATGCCTGTCTTCCAGGAAAATGCGCATCTTCTAGAAATCTCAAGATGGTTTTCTGTGATGTCCACTGCGTGAAACCTATTTGCTTACTGTTACTTGTCACTGCTGGCATCGTCAAAGGTAAACCATTTTAATCATATAAGTGACGGCTGGATTAATCGAATGGCACCGCCGAGGAACTATGGTTTATCGTTTCGCATTTAGCTAGTACAATTTCAAGTGCAATTGTATAATGCTGTTCTAAAATCGGTGATTTGAGTGCCAGTAGAGGTGTTTGTAAAAATGTGTGTTTTTTTCCATTTTAACTGCATTTTCACCGTTTTACTCCACTTCACGAGTTTCTGAATATTTTAAGCAGGATTGGAATGCAGAGCAGGTTGCAGTCCGGAGAACGGGTTCTGTGAGAAGCCAGGAGAATGCAGGTGCCAGATAAGACTTCAACTTCTGTATAATTAAACTGTTGTAAAAACAGAAGCTACTCCTCATAGCCTACCAGTATTATTTCGATGGAATATGGGACTTTCACAATAGGCTATATGTGGAAATTGTGTTCTCCCTCGTAATTACACATATCAAATATCCAGTAGACAGACTTTTTTGTGTCTTGGTAGCAAATTAATACGAGCTTTTCTCTAATTTAATTTTTCAGTCAGCTTTGACCTTTATCTCAAAGAATTAGGGGGGAAAGCACACGAAGTTATTTCTCGTGGTCTATTGAAATGTATGAAATGCATTTGTGTTTAGCCGACAAACTGATTAATAGTGACGGGAAGAAGGGTGCAGGGTGCACAGAAATTGGTGTGTTTCAGGACTGCAGAGTTATTTGCTAGCACTGTTGTTCTTTGTTTGTAGATGCAGGTCTGGCTGGCAAGGTGCGACCTGCGAGCAGTGCATGCCATTTCCCGGCTGCCTGCACGGGACATGCCAGAGACCCTGGCAGTGCGTCTGCGAGGATGGCTGGGTGGGGAGCCAGTGTGACGTCGGTGCGTTTTATTTAAGCGGACAATGGGAGCTGGTTCGGCCAAGACTTTTTTTCTGGGAGAGGTTTTTATAATACAAATGGAGTTGGATATATTTTATATTTACGTACAGAGTTCTGTGTTTCATTTGATAGAATAAAACTACATTTTGAAGTAACAGCCATAAATCATTTCGATTGTCATTATAATAGCGGTTTTAAGAAAATACCATACTGTATTATTCATAAATATAGTTGCAAATGTAGTGTTCAAATGTTACAGACACTCGCTCCTGCTCGTCGAAGCCCTGCTCTAATAACTCAACATGCATCCAGACTGGTACCGGAAAACACCTGTGCATTTGTGCCCAAGGTTACACTGGACAGAACTGCCACCTGAAGGAGGGACCTTGTCTAACCAACGGGTAAGCTGCCGTCACTCCAATCATTTGGAACCGCAGCGATCTAATGGCGATTCTCAAATCATTAAGTCTCAGTCACAATGATACAAAGTTCAAGGCTTTGTCATTTACAATCTTCAACAATATCTCAACAGACACATCAACCTATAAGTAAAAATCAATATTGGTTGAATATTCGTTTTTTTTGTTTTTTTTTTTTTTACTAAAATCGGGCTTAGATGAACTTTTTTTGCCGAAAAGCAGTTTGTTGATCACGTACGGTGCCTAATTAAAAATCAGATAAAACGCCTTTTGATCTCATAAAAGGTGTTTGAGAAAGTTTGTCCTCTGCCGTAACTGTCAACACACTTCCGATAGATCACTATCTGCCTCGGAATGTTTCAATATTTGTAAAAAAGCGCAGTGCCCGCTCCCCCCAAAGACAATAAAAGTAAGAAATTTAACATGTAACAGATCAGACTTGAAGTGGTTAATTTTAATTGACCGAATTGAAGTTATCTGAATATAAAACATCTCACCCACTAGAATGGTATCAAGTAACTTAGCGCGATTTTGTATTAATTAAAAGCAGGACCACATGGGAAACCGCAGTATGATAGAAAAAACAAGAATACATTGAACAAAACACACAATGTAAGGCAAGGCAAGTGTATTTATATAGCACAATTTAGACACAAGGCAACTCAAAGTGCTTTACAAAGGCAGAAGAGCACATTTAAACAAAAGACTTTAAAATCACATTTAAAAGGCGATAGATAGATAGATAGATGATAGATAGATAAAGATAAAAACCCCTAATTGCCAAACAAACAGCTAACTGAAAAGAAGTAACATTGTAGTTACAGTGTATGATTAAACTGATTTAAATTATTGAAGTCGCATGAAGTAGTCACACTTTTAACCTGAACTGTCTCTGCTAAAAACCCAGTTATTTGATTAGAACATTTTCGATACTTTTCTCAAGAGGCACTATGCATTACTTAGTTCCAGTTAAGATATATGATACACTTAAATGATCACCCCTTAATGATCCACCCCGCCCCTTTTCTTTTCTTAAAAATGAATGAATGAATGAAAAAGTTTCACTGGCATATCACTGGAAGATTGTACCTATAGTATCCTATAGGATGAAATTGAAATGATCAAATCCAAACACTGCTATAGAAGTGTGTGTGTGTGTGTGTGTGTGTGTGAGACTGGCATGGGGGGGGGGTTCAGAAACTGACTGACTTCACAGGAAATAGAAATTCTGGACAGGACACAAGAAAATGAGTGGAATCAGTGCATACTCGGGACCCTTGAGGACCCACCTCTGACTGCTGTGTACGAAAATGCCTTTGCAGCTAAAGCCGATTCTACCCTGCAGGTCTCCATGTCAAAACGGGGGCACGTGCACTGACGATGATGGGCAGGCAGCCCACTCCTCCTGCCTGTGCCCTCCAGGCTTCGCTGGGAACTTCTGTGAGATTGACGTGGATGACTGCGAGCCCAACCCCTGCTCCAATGGGGGTACCTGCACTGACCACGGGGCCAGGTACACCTGCACCTGCACCAAAGGGTTTACGGGGCCCACGTGTAACCACACGTTACTTACCTGTTTTGACGGTCCCTGCGCAAACGGGGGCACATGTCTCAGTCTCCCTGCTGGGGGCTTCCATTGCCGCTGCCGGACGGGTTTCTTTGGGCCAAGCTGCATCCAGCACAAGATGAAGACCACCTGGCTATCAGACGGCAGCAGCCGGCACATACCACAGCACTACAGTCTGCCCTCGCATGAGTTCCATCGGCTGGCGGGCCCCTCCGAGAGGGAGCTGCTCAGGATCACCATGAAGGAGACGGCCCGGGCCCCCAGTCCACTAGTCACCCGCAGCCAGGTCATCTGCTTTGCTGTGCTGGGCTTGCTCACCTGTCTGGTGGTCCTGGGCACCACCGGCATCATCTTTTTTAACCGCTGTGAGTCCTGGATGGCCAATGCCAAGTACAGCCAGCTAGTCCGGCAGCAGCGGGATTATTTGCTCAAATCAAAGGACGGCGAGGACCACTCCGTCAACATCATCCTGCCTGAGAAAATAAAGCTGACCAACTATGGGAACCACTACACATCCATATGATCTTGCCACGGGACAGGTGCCCTCTAGTGGATGTACCTAATAACCAATGGGTAGCCATCCACTGAACTGAAGGGTGTTCCTGAGAATGGTATTTAAATGTGCTATCAGTTCAAAACACTTGTTAATGCAATGGAAATATTGCTTTATTTGTGGGGCAAATTTCCAGAAGCCGCCACCCCCCCCCCCGAACCATAAACTGATCAAAAAACACACATAAACTGAGATAAAAGCATAAACCGTGGCCTCTGTTTAGCATTTCAAAATCATCTTCTTTTTTAAATTAGGTGTTTATTCACTGGTGTTTCCCTTTTTACACATACCATTCTCGGTACAAAGGTTGATTAGACTTTCCTATCTGTAACAGACAGCAATTTTGAAAAGTGTTTCATCAATGTCTGACAATGGAATGAGAGTAGAGGCTGACCAGCTGCCTTCTCTAAGGTCCTAACGCGGTCAGAAACAGAGACCTATGAAATGATGCTGTTGTCTTGTGTCATAAGGAAGACAGGCTGTAACATTCATGCCCTCAACCGCAGTCTGATTTCTTTTAACCTCCTTCACAGGTTAAAGTGATTTACTATGCTAAATGAACCTGCATCTACCCTCCATGCAGCTATCCAGATGTCATGGACCTTTCCAGTATTAATTGCTGTTTTTTTTTTTACCGCAATTCTGTCCAAAGTGCATTATAAGATGCTTGCATGATATCCATATACAACATACTACTGATCTTACATTAGTTTTAAAGTGTTGTATTAGGGTGGACCATGGTGTTTTTTTTTATAGTGGTTGGTTCTGCATCACCTCTCTAACAGTGTGCATTTATCCTGGTCTCTTTTGTGAAATTAGTTATTTTCTTCTTTGTACCTGTAGAATATTTAAACACTTAGATTATATTTTTACCAAGTAAAATAAAGAAGGTCAGTGTTTCTGAACTAAAAAAAAAATGTATTTGACAACTACGTGGAAAAATGTCAATATTTGCATACTATGTAGTCTAGTTTAGTGACCTACTGTTCATATCATAGCTTTTAAAGCCAAAACATAATTTTAGGACAAATCAGCTTCTGAGACCTGCGAGGAAATATGCATAAAGCATTAAAACACCACACTGTTATTGTGTTTTCATTTATGCAAGTAGAAGCATTTAAAATGAAAAACTGAGTTCAGCTTTGTGCTCAACATTATGATTTACAGTCCATTCCCTGCAATAAACCCAACAGAAATAATTCACAAGCCAGACACTGAAACGAGCAGTACAAAAATCCACCGCAGAGACATGCGCACACAAAAAAAGACACCTTTGCACTTACGAACAACAAAGAAATCTAAAACTTTAAAATATTTTCTAATCAATACATCTGTTGTATTTACTGTATGATTCATTTGCCCAGTGGGGTGCCACAGTTCATCAAAGGCTTTCGGAGTCAAGTTGCCTCAGTGAACAGATGTTGGCATCGCAAACATGGCAGTACTGACGTATGTCCCATCAGGACGGAGTAATTTATAATTCATCTATGAGATGCATTAAATACTGTAACATCATGCATGACTTGCAGGATTTCATAGCCCTCACACCTCATTTGTCAAATTCATCACACCTATAGCCTACTACATATCATCATTAAGGCATACTAAACGCTCTCTTAAACAGCTTTGAGCTACGCCTAATAAGCTTGTGATAATGACTCAGTTTTTGTATATCATCCTAATGAATTAACCAGCCTGGTTCACTTCCATTTCTCACATATAATTATTTTTTAGTAGCACATGTGCAGAGCAACTGACAGGACCACTGTGGCAGCATAAGGGAACATTAAAAAGGAACATTTAGGATGAAAGTTTGACATTGAAGCATGATATTCGAAGACATGCAACAAGGTCTCTTGAATCTCCTGTGGGCTGCAGTACATGCAAGCTTTTGTGCCAGATCCCAAAAGGAATGAATTACACGTTACACATCAGCTCATTTTTGGCTCAGGAGATTCAAAAATAAAACTGCCAGTCCATGTTTGGCATCTTGCCAATTTTGTATCTAAAGGATTGCTCTGAACTTATTTTTGCAAACATACATTTTTGTGGTAAAAATGGCATATTAGAATTTTACAAGTATATTTTTTGGAACAAAAGCCAGCACACACTACGACCCACAGGAACCAAAGCTGAATGGTCTCAGTCTAGTGGCTTTAAATTCAAATGCATAATGTCCCCAAAGGCAAAACACAAAGCATGTCTGTTCTTCTGGGGCTTCTAACATGTTAGAAACAAAATCCCATGTCTGCTCATTAGATATGGGGAAAGCCCAATGAATTAGAGGAAGATATTACAGCTGCTAAATTATGAGCAGGAGGGACAGCATTGGGCACATACAGGCCTGCTCACAAACAGCCTGTCGGCTGTGCCTATGTCAATCTATAATGAAGCATTGCATAAGAACTGTACTTTTTGTACAAATCTCTGCATGATTATTGGTTCATTTCCTGACAGCACCACTGTTCGTTGATTATACTTTCAGAAGCTCGTACTGAGAAATTCACCAAAGCATTAATAAAGAAACCATTAGAGACTTTAGGATCAGAAAATTTAGGATTAATAAGTACCAGAAAAGATCCAGATTATATCATTCTCACAGTGAATACCAATATACCAATTTAGTGCAAATTAATTTCTATATGATTATGCATATTTTTTAATGCAGAAATAGTTCATGATAATCAAGACTCTCAGTGGGCTCTGGGATAATCAGAGAGCACCCGGGGGGTGGCTTATAAGCAATGGTGTGTATGATGTAAAAGCGGTACCTTTTACAATTCAAAATATAGGCGATAAAACCAGGAAGCACTAAGTCACTGTTTTACACCCTAGCTGTTGGAATGGTCTTTGCTACCATCTTGTGGTGTAAAATTCCATCTTCAACCACACGATTATTGTGGATACTGTGCTTCAGTCATTTTTATGACGAACTCATTACTATTTCAAATCGTAAATCACGTATGATCATCCTGCATAAAATCTGGTAAAATCAGGATCATTTTTTTCCCAGAGTAATATTTCAAAATGGGAAATGACCAAGTGTATATAAGCCCGAACAAAACAGAAATATCCCCTTTGTTATTCTCTTCACATGCATGTTGTTTGGTGGTATTCCAATAGATGTCAGCAATAGCCCATGTAAATACTCATCTGTCTGCCCTATAAAGAGAAGCATTACTCTATCCTGAAAAAAACCCTTGTTCATTTTTACTGCATTCCTGAAAATAAAATAGGAAGAACAAAAATTCTGGGGGGACCCAATGAAGCCAAGTCATCCTGACATTTACAGCAAATGTTTGGCTGATATTCCGGCATGACTCAGTGTCAACAGTAGCCATACGTGGGACAGAAAGGGGGCAGTGGCATTCCCGTTGTGCTCCATTCGCCGGGGCGCACACGTCAAGCCGGAGGCACACTGCTTGTTTTCACTGTGTTCCTAAATATCTTCAATTTCCACTCCTCTCATAATGATGTTCCATTTTAAGCTTTCTTGTGGGGGGGGGGAGAGAGGGGGTTCAGTGGGAAGTTAGGGGCAACTCAGCCTTACTCCAGATCCCGGCCGTGTAATTGTAAGCTGTGGAATGTCATAAAATTCATGTTTTGCAACTGGTTCGCATCTTATAAAAGAACACCGCAGCTATTCCGTCTGGCAAAGTGAGCTGTGACTTGGCAAAGCGCACACCTGATGCATCACCCAGTCGAGTTGCGACGCGGCCGCCTCCCCCCCCGCCATCAGCAGGAGGATGTTACAGTACAGCCAGCCTGCCTTGGACATGTGGCTTAGGTTGTAAGACATAACACACCAGCCCTGAGCCTATTTGGAATGACTCTAAGCACATTTGGATGTGATACAGCGGAGTTCACTTCAGTTCAGCGTTTGCTTAAACATCACGGCGCAGCGGTTCCCAATCTACACTGCAAAGCGGGAGGGCGCCCTGTCCCTGCTTTTCAATGCGGCAACATCAACTGACAGATCAAGCCCCACTCCCCAAAGGTTCTGTGGCCAAACTGTCTTTCAGTAAGCTGATCAACTAAGCTCTGGTTTACAGCTAATCTCTCAACAAGGCCTATTGGTTTGTACTCTGGACCCAGAACCAAATAATTATACATCACTATTTGGTCTAGTGTCACACAATGCACTAAAACGACTGCATTACACTAATAGAAAAATCTATATGATAAAATTCCAACAAAAGGCTTAAAAGTAAACCTTTTGACTGCAATTCACTATATTAAAATTACAAATTGTATAACCTGGAACACCATGATAACCATTATTTAATCTATAATTCTTTTTTCCTAGAAAGGTCCACTTAGTGAGAAACAGACCAGCTTTCACCTGAAATGAATACAGGGTCCCAGCACTCAAACAGTTGATTGCCATTTTTAATATTTATGACAAATTCTGAAAAAAAGCAGTGCAATGAGGTTACCATCTAAAAAAATAAGTCTTCATGAATGTTTACACCACTAGTGACGTCCAAGCAAGTCAGTGGTGTTAAGACTTATGAAGCAATTTCTAAATTATGTTCTTTGGTAACATTCTGTTCTCTTCCATTACACAGAAGTTCAAGGGGACAAAACTGTTCCTTGTGGTGGGCATGCTTTTTAACTAAAAAAAAAAACTATGTGAATGCAGAAAAGGGACCGTGAGAGGTCACTCACCTTCAACAGGCGCAGACCTTCAAATGCCATTTCAGCTTATTTATTACTGCCCTGAGCTTACCCGCAGTCGTAAAACTGCAGAGGAACTGAGGTGAAACCAGATTTTCCCACGTATGACTTCTGACCTGCCTCCCGCACCCCACATTAAGGGAAAGCCATCGGACATGGCACTGGACAGAATTCAAAGCATTCCTGCCATGTTTCCTAGTTCAGAGGCCTATGCCTATAAATCCCATACATCACTTAGGCAGGTACCCACAGCCAATACTTCCCCAGTGTACATAAATACTGCATTTGCAGATGACTTCCAGATGAGCACTCAGGGTTGAGAATAACACGGTGCAAATCCCCCCCAGCCATCTACCAAGATGCCACATCACTCAGGCAGGGCTTAACCCCATGACCTCTATTTCCTTAGAATATTGCAATCCTGCCTTCCCATTACCTTAACGGAACATTTTGGTTACCCAACAGACCTTACTGGCAAGCAACAAAAGACTTGCTGACCATTTGGTAATGAACTGGACCAAAGCACTTGGCCACATCAGTCAAAGAAGCCGTTCCTGAATGACTGTAATAAATAGTCCAGCAATTCAAAATGAGACACTTTCTCAATGTGCGGATCACTCACACTTTGTCTGTGTTTGTGTCAGGGTCACTTTTTTTTTTTTGTTACTGTTTTTGGGGAGTGTAAGGAAATATTTATAGGTAAGAAAGACATCCATCTAATTGTTTTTACTTCATAGTTTTGCTCACATATCAAAATTTTTAAATCCTATCAATGCTTAAGAGGGTTGTTCTGTTCCCAGATTAGTATATGGAAACTGCTAGTCAATCAGAGTCTTTAGTAAGTTCAACAAATTGTTCCATCCTACTTGTAGGAAGGAAAATCACTGGAGGAACAACACATCTCAGCCAAAACTCTAATCTAAAGATAAGGCTCCGGGAAATTGCCATAGATTGTTTATCTTTACGTTTCCATGTTCACCCCTTTCATCTGAGTTCTGAACAGAAGAGCCAGCTTTTTTTAAAAAAAGAAGTTTGACTCTTATCATGCTTTCAGTCAGGCAGACTTACCTGACTAAAGAATGCCCCAAATTCTCAATCTGATCACCCACGTTTATGATAACAGTCAGTGGTTCAGGTTTATGTATAAAACATGGATTTTTTTTCTTATGCTACTGTGGTTGACAAAGTCAAGGCAAGTAGGTTTATTGCCATTTCAGCCATATACACAGTGAAAGGAAACGACGTTCGTCCAGGATCATGGTGCAATACAAAAAACTAAACGCACGAGACGGCACAAGTGCAAACAAGACAAAGAGGCAAGTGCAATTAACAAGAGCGAACAGTACAATAAGATACACTACAACACAGCACAATGCATGCATAATTTTAGATGCACAATAAAAGTTCATTCCAAAGACAGTTGTTCATTTGTTAAAAAGTGTCTCTTCTGAAACAAAGGCACAAAAACACAATCAGATTCACTACTGCAGAATCTCCACGCTGGAGGCAGTGTACAGTGTTTATGACCATCAGCAAAGGCTGCTATGGAGCAGGGCACCGGCCCCTCACTTTTCCACACCAGATGCCCAATTAGAGCATGTTTTCACCCAATCTGGAATGGTCAATCATATGCCATCATAGGTCTCACCCTCAAACCACGAATGCCAGCTCGGGAGGGGTGAAGAACTATCACACCGGCGCGTGTGAGTTCAGCCATCTGCTTCGCGTCACTCTGCATGCTGCAGGTTTCCTCCTGTGGCATAATAGGCTTGGAGGAGAGCGCTATCCGCTCGATTCCACCCGCAGCCCGGCAGGCGCCCTGCAAACGATACACGTCGTTCTGCTGAGATGAGAAGCAAAGGAACCCAGCCGGCTGAACCACCTGACAGAGCGCAGGCAAACGTTTTGTTCATTGAGCCTCCCTGACCAGTGCGCCGTTGGGGAGAAACCCAGAGAGTCCCATACTTACCAAGACCGTAGTGTGGACAGAGAACATCACAATTTCACACGGGTGCTAAAACACACAAGCCACAGTTTGGAAGAAGCAGCAACAGCCATTCAAATGAGCATAACAAAACCTGCCTGGTTGTTTTCCCACTTCCAAAATTACAGCAATAGAAGGCCCCAAAAAAATGCAAGTCAGGCAGTGTATGCCTTCTTTATAACACCTATCATGTCTTTTCTACTATAACAGAGCATACTATATAATAATAGTATGTGCAAGATCTCTATAAACTGAGGTATCTCAGGAATGAAAGGAAAAGTACCTCCCCTTCTTACTAAAGGTCCCTGAAGTTTGTTACCGATGGGCATTCTTCAATTAAGCAGAAATGAATCTTGTTCCCTGCTAAAAAAATAAAAAAATAAAATAAAATCATTCCACACTTGGGCAGCACTTGTTCTGATATTATTCACAAAAATACAACAGTGTTTTCAACAAGCACTAGCTACTAATGCATTCCTATGACCACCTATCACAGTGTGTGAACAGCTCACACAGGCGTTGCAGATTTTCTTCTGTAGCAAAAAAGGACCTACCACACACACACCATATTTTCTATTGTTAATATATTTGCCTATATTCAGAATGACCTTTATGACCTTGAATGCCCTGAAGGTCACTCATGTGTACCAACAATAAGGGTAGAAAGCCAAGATCAGAAATGCTGGCACATATATCAGATTGTTTACCAGATTAAGGTTTTTAGGATTACTAAGAAAAAAATAACAGGGGTTGTATAATCACAGTAAAGCTCATAGTATTCAACAGACCATGAAAAAACATATACACTCACCTAAAGGATTATTAGGAACACCTGTTCAATTTCTCATTAATGCAATTATCTAACCAACCAATCAC
>JAAGVU020000025.1:2657805-2699580 GCA_011763525.2 Mormyrus iriodes
AAAAAAAAAAAAAAAGATAGATTATGACCAGAATGATCACAAAAATATCAGAATTAGTAAAATGTAAATAGCAAACCAGAACGAGGTTTTGGGTGGTAATGTGTTTCTGCATCATGTTGATGTAAATGAGGAATTATTGTGAATTATGGCAGTCAGTCTAAAATAAATCTTGTCAGATTTTTGCCAGATCTCCTCCCAGCGCAAGTCTCAGCATGCAGCAATCAGTAGTGATAAAATCCACAGTGTGGAAATGAAGCATGTCTTACCAAAAAGCAGCTTAAAAGGTCATAGGCTGATATTTCCACGTCCAGTGCTGGTTTGCAACCAGCACAATAGCTCAGTGGGCAGTGGCTCTGCCTCGATTTTTTAGGGTGGTCAGTGTGCACCCAACAGACCACATACAAGGCACCATTTCTAATGATTCGTCAGAAGGCTTACTTTCCATATTTACACCTGATTGTCAGCTTAGGTGTGTAGGTATCTACATGTCAAGAATAAAGAAATAGCACACCGTAATTTCAATTAACTGCTTGTTATGGTTATATTTAAAATTATTGCATAAAATTACTATGAAACGTGGCATGAAACCACCAACAAGGCCTATGTGCGCAGAGCAGAACGTGCTAACATTTCCCAAATTGCACCTGCCTGTTCTGTTCTCCTTGTCATTAATGCTGAACAGCAGCCTATTCCTTACTTGTCTACGGACTACTGCCATTAACAATTTCCTGAACTGCTTCCCCTGGGTCTAAGCCTGGATGAGAGAGGGGCCCAAAGCTATCTTTCAGTTTTGTTCAAGGTATGTGATAACTCTCGTTATAAGTGACCCTTATCAATTAAGGGTTTTTAGCTGACTGGTTCGCCCATGTGTCAGAGCAGGTTCGACATAGGTTTCTTTCAGAGCCACTGCCTTTATAATTTTATTGCTGTCATAATACTAGCTGTTTTACAAGACTGCCAAATAATTAATATTAACAAATTGGTTTATTGTTACATACAAAACTTGGTCTATTACAATAAAGCAGTAAATAAAACTATTAAGAAAGGGAAAGGGTTTTTCAATTCAAATTAATACCTTGCTGTGCCAAACCTAAAGTAATTTAAGTACACAAATGACTTTAACAAGCCACAAATATCCCTGTGAGCACAGTCTACTCCGTCTTCAAAAGCTGGAACATACATCATACCACCCAGATGTTGCCCTGAACAGGCCACCCTGTAGAGTTGAGCAATCAGGCACGGAAGAAACAGTTTAACAATGCCACCACTGGGCCAGATTTGAAAGAGCTCAACTGCAGGGACAAAAGATAAGTAAACAATTTACAGTTTAAAACAATGCAGGCTTTTCATGTAACTGCCAAGAATTACAACTGAGTCCACACTCTCCCTACACTCAAACATCATGGTGACAGTATCACATCATAGGTACTCTTTTCCTAATTTTGTTTATTTTACACTTTTGTCTGTGAAAGGCAGAGAGAACAACCAGTCTGTTGGAAACCTATAACTGGGTCAAATTTATCATTAAAATGTATGACATTCTTAAAGCACAAGGACACTGGCATAATGGAATGGCATTACAATAAGTGAACGTTCTTGAATGGCCCTGTGAAGTCCTTCCGAGAACATGTAAAAGACTTCGAAACAGATGTCCATAAACGGTCCTGAAGCAACTGGAAAGGACTTGAGTAAATCTGCCAAGAACAATGAGCAAAAAACTACTCTAAGCCAATATGCAAAACAAGCATGTTTACCCAAAAATTGCTTCCATAATTCAACATATTTTACAGGTGTGAGCTGTGCGGCTAATGCCTGCTACCCAGATGACACTGCATCTCAGCCCCACATTCCACGTAGCTATTTCGGGCTGAGCCTAGCTGAATTATGCCGATGGCCGGTGAGCAACCAATTTTTATTAATAAATTCTATTCTCATCGATTAAAAAAAGGTACTTGATTAGACTACAGAAATAGAGGGTCCAGTTTGAATATAACAAAGGTATATTTTGCCCAATTTGCCCAAAACAGAACGACTGGTTTTAAATAAAGCAGTAAGCTGCCATTTGTAATTCAGTTCTCAGTCTGCAAAGCAAAAGCATCAGGGTTATATCAGCTTAATTTATTGTTATTGACCCTGTTGAGCTACATCCATAACTAATTCGAGCTTGTTTTCATTTATCTGTCATTTTCCTGTACAGTCTGTTCTATCTGTTTGTTTGTTTGTGTGTGTGATTTCACTTCATGATTACACCATTCCTGCATTTTGTGTCTTTCTCAGAACTTACACATAACCATTAGTTGACCTGTTTGTACGTTTTGGCTGCTGAAGATGGAAAATCATAATTAAGAACAGAGGGTTTGATGAGTAATTTATGTGCTTCTGTTAGCTGGATACTGACCTTTGGAGGTTACTTATGAACTACAATTCCAAATACTTTACTGTACGGCATTTCTGCATCTGAGTCACACCTCAGGAGGCTTCACACTCTGCTTTGCAGTACCCACTGCATGCCGGTAAGCTACAACCAGAAAAATGCTTCTGCATCTGCTGATAATACCATTATTATTTGGAGCATATGTACTTTTTCCATATACATTTGACTAGAAGAAAAGTAAATCGCACCTTTAAACTTTTACAAGTTAAACTTTTACATCCAAAATTATTCTTTATTCCAATTTGCAAGCAAATCATTCCTTAAAGAGTTCAAATAAGGTTTTGTTAAAAAAAAATCCATCAGCAATCACACCCACTAGCCAGAAAACCTCAGAATCACACAGCAATAAAATGTAAGTGGCAAGGCTTTCAGGCTCCCATAGCCCCAACATGTGCTACAAGCGAGCGAATCACCTGTTGGCTGCAACACATCAATGCAATTTTTTATCTTTCAACGGCAACAACATTTCACGAGAAATGATTACGTTCCAAGAAGAACCAGGCATTTTCTTCAGTGATACCTAATATTGGAACCTATTGATTGACTAGAGACCAGAAAGAAGAGTTGCTGAGCTGAAGAACACAAAGGATATAAAACCTACAAAAAACAAAAATAGGTAAACGTACTGCTTGACAATGTCTCCTCCATTTAATAGTACATACAAGTAGATACCCTCCATAATGTTTGTGACAAAGACACATTTTTCATTGATTCACGCCTCTGCTCCTCATTTAAAAATTTTAAATCTAACAATTCATGTGATTAAAGCGCACATTCCAGACTTTAATATAAAGTTACTTGCATACATTTCGGTTTCACCATGTAGAAATTACAACACTTTTTATACATAGTCCCCCTCATTTCAGGACATCATAATGTTTGGGACAATTGGCCTGCCATCTCTAAATGAGCAGCGAGGCTTCCTCATTAGTAAACACCAATTGTAGTAGTCACTTACAGGATCTAGGTGATGGGGAGTTTTAAACAGGGAAAGGGTGTAATTGTGAGTCCAGGAGAGGTATGCATATGACCTGTTTATGCATTTTCTGACTTCACTTTCCTCTATTCAGAAGGCGGCCAGTTATCACTTAGACAGTCATTACATTTGGAAGCAGCTGCTGCAAGTCACTCATTCAAAGTTCTCCACAAGAACGAGACATGATTGTACAGGTAATGTGCTTGAATTTTGGAGTAGATCGAGAACAGTTGTGCTATATGGGAAAGAAGCTTTTTACCTCAACTGCTTTGGTAATAGGGGCAAATATTTTAAGTGGTAATCCATGGTCTATGTTACAGGTAACTGTTGGTTCACATCTGACCACAGGTATTTGGTATGAGATTTGGTACACAAACACAACGCTAACAGTGAGTACGCACAGTGTTCCAAATATCCTGTATGATGACATGCCATTTTTGGTTTATTCTAGAAATGGTCAACTCTGTTTGGGTACTTTTTGATTGTCAACGAGGCTTTTTGAATGTAGGTGTAAACAGAAGAGACCAATATCTGATAATAACAGTTTGTATATATTCTGAAACAAATACAAAATACGTTGATCCAGATTATTATGCAGACTGCAGTTTTGGGACATTCAATATGTCATAAATGACTCAAACAGAAATCTGTTGTATTTGTTGAATAAACATACCAATCTTCAAATAAAACATCTAAAGAGGCACATAATAATGTATAAGCCCTTCCTTGAAATTACTTCAACAATTCTCTGATCCATTGAACATGTGAGTGCATGTATAATTTGTGCTGCTGCTATTATAAGTTGCCAATGTTGCCTAACAGAGCCACTTATATATTTTACTTTTTAAAATGTTCACAGAAAGGCTGAAGTCAGGGGATGATGGCCAGACCATCATTTTATCTCTTTTCATGCCGACAGCTAAGAGTCAATGGTGTTCGTCTTTTAAATCTGGTTAGGAACTTCACATATATTGCTGAACTCCATCACGGACCTTAAATGGGCCTGCCATCTCACTTCCTATTATTCCTGCCCAAAACTTTACTCCACCACCTCCTTGTTGATGCCTTAGTCTGGTGGGCATAGGGTAGCCTATGATCAGCCACCCAAAATTCTATCCATCTAGACCATCCAGGGTACTGCAAAATTCACCAGGGAATAAAACTGTTTGAAAATCAGTTTACATGAATGTCTGAGCCCATCGCATGCAATTCTATTTGAAAGCCTTGGTGAGCAGTGGCCAAAAGGTTTATGTATAATTGCCGGCCCCTAGATGATCCAAAATTTAAACGATCTTGGAATTTCAGGTATACCAGCAGTTTCAAAAATGTGTTTTCTGCTGTCCTTTTTAAGAAGATCAATTTGTCTGGTTGAAAGGTAAAGTAATGATCCTTTATCTGATCTACTTCATCCGTACTCTGAAATCGCTAACTAATGTTTTAACAGGTTGACAATCTCTCTAAAGTTTTCCTGATATATCAAGACATTGTACCATTTCACACTTTTCAGCTGCATATTAACGAGAACTCTGACTTGCCTAATAATGTGGAACAACTACTTTAACTAGATTTCCCTTTAAGATTTCCCGGTAAACTAAATTACAAAACTCTCTGGGGTTGGTACATTTTATTGGAAGATGGCTGAAAAAAATGAACAAGCAACAAAAAGATCACAATAAGTTTGTATGTTGGTGAAAGGGTTATTGATATGTCACTTACATGATAATTTAGAACGTGGCATAGATGTCTCAGCAATTAGTAGGCCTACACGATAACTCACACAGAGCTCAACTCACAGCAAAAGAAAGAAGCTTGGGCCACACAGCTATTTTTTTTATGCGAGATCCATGGAGCCAACAGCCAAATCAATTTGTTAGTGTCATGAGTTTTTCTTGGTGGTTTTCAGTTGTCCATCCCATGATGAAAACACAAGAACAACATTGATAGAAACAATAAAAACATCTGACATTCATCTGATATGGGTACACTTCACACTTATTTAGAGCACGCGCACACACATACGCACGCACACACACACACACACACACTCACATATACAGTAACTTAAATGCTTCAATATGTCATGGTCTTCACAAAGTGTTCTTGTTTAATGACACCAGCATGCAATGAGCATTGGTCTTCACCACATTTGGTTTATTTTCCTCACGCCTGTCCTATGACAATCATAGGCCTTTCATGCAGAAGCGACATGAACACACTAACACCACAGCAAAATAGTGAGCCAATGCCAGGTTAGTTAAACTTCAATAATGAAAACATATTTTAATAAACACAATAGGAAAGGGTATTGTTGTGGCTAAACCTTCCACCATACTATCCACAATTTGCGAATATCAGTACCTGATATTTTAGCAGGGGGTCTGTGATCATAAAATGTCGCCTGTGAAACTATAACATTCTACTCTGCCTGCTGCCACGAGCACTTCCTGCTTCTACCCCTGCAAGGAACACTGGGTTTGTACTGTACAAGTGAAGCATTGCACAAGCACTGAAGATCTGGCCTGGAGCCCAGGACATGTTAAGAGCTGCCTACAGTAAATGGAACACATGTACGGTAACCCTGACAGAGTGCTTCATGACTCAGTTAAACAGCTTTCTTGTATGTTACACAATGTCATAGTTTAGTTTATTAGTGACAAATCACTTTTAGTGGAGAGTAAAAGGTTGAGCCACTATGCACTTGCCTTAGAAATCACATAGTTAAATATTTTACTTATATTGTGCCTTGCTAAACAGTGCACTTATTTTTTTTAAGTAGGTGAACCAACCAATGCTTAATTTGGAATTAGGGGGTTGTGGAGTTAAAATTCCCTGGATGACTGAAAATTTGGCTTGACAATAGGATGTTTTTCAGCATTTTTCTACACACAAGGAGAGAGAACATAACAGAGAAGCTAATGGCAAGCAGATGTTCATCAAGAGGAAATGTGCAGAGCACCAACAAAATACTATGTAGGTACATTTGTAAATTATACAGAAATTAATAGAACAAATTTGAAGTGGAAGCCCATTCCAAGAAATAATTTGATTCTCTGTGACGAGGATGTTGCCCCAAGTGTTACATGATAAACCAGGAATAATGGATCCAGGATATTTACTTTCTGAAATAAGACATAAAAGATTTGCTCCTGTACAGTAATATATTAGAAGCATTGCTGATTTAGGACCCTATATGACACTGCAGCATATATCTGAGCACATCTGTTCACACATCAATATAATTCACATAGTATCTGAGAACTGAGCTGATTTAATTTCACTTCTAGACAGTATAGGTTTGGCAAAGCAGGGAAGTGACTCACGCATTAGGCTTGGAAACAGTGGATTTAAGTGCCCCTTTGTTGACCCAAAGCATATAATTATGGTGAACTTGTAAACTCTTTCACCAAACCTGACTGGCACAATGAATTTCCTTGTCTTAAAACACAAACTCTCCATTAAGGTCAACCCTGAATATTGTGTTCAATGCTTTTCACTTGGTCAGTGGTCACATAAAACTTTTTAATCCTCCTTTGGAACTGGTTTAACTGTTGGGGGTGGAGTGGTTATTGACAAAGCATTTGGACTCAACAAATAATCTATATGGTTGAGATTCAAAGTACCTGGAATAAGTGGTGAAGGATGATGTATTTTACGTTCAGGGACTTTATATGGGCCATTTGTAAAATCAAGGTTTTGTACTGTGACTACTGACCTGATACAGACCAGACTTATGCACATGTGTATATTGTGCTACTTGAGTAACATTGCCTGTAGTGATGATCAATCAGTCAAATCATCTTTTGATGCTGACACACCACAGCATACAGTGCACAACAACAAGATGTGTCCTCGGCATGTAACCCATCGAAATAGCGGCGGGCAGCTATTATTAAGCCCCCAGGGAGCAATGAGTGGGGGCAGAACCTTCCTCAGGGCACCTCAGTGGTACCTGGCTGGTCAGGGATTCAAACGAGCAACCTTCCAAACACAAACACGTTTCCCTAACCATTAGGCCACCACTGCTACTGACGGCCAGTCTGTCCACAATGATGTCAATCCTTGGAGTCAATACAACAATCTGAATTAACTGCCCTAACTAAGGACTCCAGCTGAGATGCAGTGATACACCTCGTAAAGACATTCAGTCTCTGGCTGAAAACAGGCTCAAGCTCAACCACAATACCACAGACTGACGCTGACTGGATATCTGAGAAACTGCCCCACTCTATCCTGACTGCTGTCTTAATTTTCATGTACCTGTCTCAGCCGCACGCTTACAGCATATCCCATTCAAAAATGTATTTGAATACCATGTAATAAGACAACGCATCGACTTGAATTACAGCTTTATTCAAATTAATTTGACAGTGATATACTCAGCTCCTGGGACAGGAGTTGACAGCTGTCATTTGACATAAGAGATGATGTCACTTTGATATTAAAAGTACAGTAGCAACTATCAAGGGTCTATATTATGACATTTAGCACAGAACACTGTTCAGATGCCAAGAACGGGGGTGGGGGGGAAACACTAGAAGCTAGATTAAAAAGACTGCGTAATGGGTATTATGAGTGTCCTTGTGTTTAAGAGCTCCATCCCTCCCACTCCCTCTGCCTGTCAGGTGTTACTGCTCTGCATCTAAGATTGATCTCACACTGATTAACACCATTTCCCACCCGAATCAGGCATTAGAATATGTGGTACGGCATCAAGATCCATTTTATTTTAATTTTACAAAACAGGAACCAAACCATTTAAGGTGATATTTAATTTTGTTTTCAGAAACATACGTTACGCAATGAGTGTTTGATGTTACCGTTTTCTTTTTTTAATTTTTTTAACAGATTTTTTAATACCTTGCTGTTACTCAATCCCCGGCAGAGAACTTTTCTAAGAAATATTTGACCTTTTCCCACAAAAATGGAAAGTACGCCGTGGGATACAACCCAAGATACATTGCACAAGACTTGCTTTTTCTAATGACGATAAAAAAAAACCTTATACTTTTAAGCAGACCTTTTCATTCTCAGGAGAAAATGGAATTCCACACGTTCAGAGCCCCAATCTGGGTTACCGCACAATAGGCTCATTTACCAAGCAGGGTCAAGTCTGTTTATTTGATTCCATGAGCCAAGTGGGAATATATATGATTTTCAGAAGCTGGCAACAAGGCTGCTTTGAGGGAAACATGTCAACTGTGGTGCATGTTGCTTAACAATACAGACAATATACCAATAAAGCAGCCACATTAAAAATAAAATGCAAAAGTCTTCATTAAAACAATCTCTCCTGAATCAAAGTAAAACTATTTGAATCCTGCAACACCTGACCTACAAAGATCAAGCATAATCGCTGAAGCAAAAGCCATTTTTCTTGGTTCTCTGCTTAGCTGCTGACTATCAGAGAATGGGGTGTAAAACATTAAATGTGAAACAAATAAATAAGCTCTTTGTGCTCATTGCGGGTCAGTTACCTCAACTGGCCACGTATATCTGAGCTCAAAGTTATGTTTACGTGTCCATACAGCACTACGAAGCTTCACACTCTTTGTAATGATTAAATGCAATACCGCCTCTCTCCAGAGTGCACATAATGCCTCCTACAGCAGTTTTCTATGTTAACACACAAGGGGCAATTGAGGACAACCCAAAAGTTTCTAATTATGGTGTGTGGTTAACCCTTATGGCATGTATTGATTCCCAGCTAGACATCGTCAGCAGACATGATCGAAACAGGTCACGGGGTCCATTTTGCATGTAAACACTTTATTACTGTATTTTAAACACTAGCCACTTGAGACAGACCTTAAAGCTTAATGCAAAGCATACGTGACACTATAATCGACTTACTGTAACAAATACTCAGAATACAGAATTGCCTTTGGTGTGTCTGGTGTGTCATGGAAGCCCACGGGTTACGGTAAGTGACACAGGGTTTAGTCACATCTCTAGACACACAACTGCTATGACAGACTATACAGACATGGAATACAACATAAACTACGCATGCCATATATATAATATTTCAGTAATATCTAATTTCCGATTCCTGGCATTTCTTACCAGAGTGGGGGAGCTATGAATAACCCATACCTGATATTGGAGATCAACTTGTTTTTCTTTAGCCCCACATTATCTAGATGGGTCACTGGTCATATGGTTACACACGCGGGTCGAATCTGTCCTCACAAGCCTTCACATATGATAGTCCATGCTAGTCCAAGTCAGCTGATCAATACAACCAGCAACACATACACGTGATTTTTAAACCCATATATTCTGCTACCTAAGAATCTAACAACCCAGTGATAACAACAAAGGACATTTCAATCAATGAGGTGAATTGAGGGAAAAAAGCAGCCATTGTTAAAGTATATAATATCTCCAGTACCTAGAATTTAGCATTACCATTCTGAGTGGCTGAAAGAGACAGCCTGACACCAATTTCCGTTTTTTTGTTACATCTCTAGTAGATGAGTCTGATGACTAAAATAGTCTGATGACCAGAATGTATATTTGAAATTTAGATAGGAAGAAAAACGTCTGACTTTATTAATAATAATCATGGTTACTCGTAATTAAAATTCTTCACCATAATTTAATGAAAAGTGTTTCAATAAACATAGAATGCATGTAATACAGACAAGATTCATCACAGCTATAGTTATGACCTAAGATACTTTAATAATAACTGCAACCTTTAACTATGCAGAACCCTCTTTCCCCATTAATGGGGAAATAATTAAAGGTTACCCTTTTGCATAAATGAATAGAACAACAACGACATTGCTATTAATAGCATTAGAAGTTGTAAAAATCTAATTGTCTTTGACCACAGATGAGATCATAATGAGAAGATCTGCCAAGGCAGACATGATGGATACAAAAAAAAAAACTTACAAAGGCCACTGTCAATATTATTCTATAACTGAATTTTTGCATACAGGTTTAAAAAAAAAAACCGGCAGCTTAAATATTCTACACACTGGTTGCACTTGCAACAACACTTTTTGGTAACTAGAGTCAAGGCATTCCCCAGTGCATTACCACAGTTTGTTGATTTTAAATAATCACATGAACAAACACTTTGGCTAAATAGGGTAGTCAATACATGCAGCTAAAAAAGTCTTTCCAATTGCATTTAAACTCCTGGCAAAGCAAAAAGCATGGATTTCATTATGGGCTCTAGCAGCCGGGCCAGTCCATCTGAGCACTGTTACTGGGGCAAATGTTTCATTAACAATGTGGCCTGTCTTATAAAACACACAGGTTTTCTCTAGTGACTCAGTGGATTGTAATGCAACTAGGGACTAGTTAAATACAAGCCGTCTGAGCCAAGGTGGATGCAGACTTAGACCGGAGGTGCTTCCGCAAGTTCCATCAGATCTGGCTCTGGCTGAATGCTCAGCCTGCCAGACCCAGACAGAAGAACCATCCTACCGCACATTCTTGAGTACCAGAAGAAATTTCCACTTACAGCTATGCTTAACCTTCCCTCTTGTTTATTTTTATTAATTTGGTTTTAGTTTTTTCCCTGTCTCCTTTGACATCTGTAAGAACTTGAACACTTCAGATTTCATCCCATGGTCAAGAAATTCCACATTACTTACAAAATACAAAGCTTGAAACAACATAAGAAAAAAAACAATAAAATTCATTTAATCATCCATCTTCCAGCCTTGTATCCTGGTCAGGGTTGTTTGGAGCCTATCCCAGGCAGCACATGGCACAAAGCAAGAGTAAACCCTATATGCGACGCTGGTCTATTACTAGGCACTTACACACACAGACCATTTACATACACCAATCAACCTAACTGCATCTTCAGACTGTGGAAATAATCCAGAGAACCTAAAGAAAATTCTCACACAATGAGCGAGAAGTCCACACATAGAGAGGAGGCAGGAGTCAAGCCCCTAACTCATGAGGTATAAGGCCACAGGGCAAGTCAGCACGCTGCCCTCAAAAATAAAATGTAATATTCAGACTATGAAAGAAAAAAGTCCTCCATATTTTTATTTAAAAAATACTTAAACTGCAGAAAAAGTTATATATTCAGAGAAAATTAAAATCCCATCAGTTAAAAGAACACGCAGAGAAATGCACTAGGGGCGGCACGGTGGTGCAGTGCACTGTTAGCACTGTGGCCTCACCCCTCCAGGACCAGGGTTCGAATCTCTGCCATGGCTCCATGTGCGTGGAGTTTGCAAGTTCGTTGTGGTGTTTCTTCGGGGTACTCCAGTCTCTTACAGAAACATCTAGATATTTAAACCTCTTTAACCACAAAATGAGCAACAGCAAGACGTTTCCTCATCCCAAGAAAACACAAGTTACGTCTGAGAGGAATGCTGTCCCGCATTCCACCATGTTGCCTGTCCCTGTCATTTTTCTTTTCATTTTTATCTAACTTCTGTCACAGGCTGGTAATTCTAAGGCACACTCTTACAACCAGTCTTCACAAAAAAGCTTCTCTAACAGTTATCTAGAGTAAACTATCAAAAGATGATCTAAAAATGTACACAAATGTACACAGACAAGAAATTTGTTATTAAAATGCATACATGAGATGTATGAGTCACCCTGGCGAGTTTAGCACACAGACATTTTCTAGTGTGCAACATCTAAAAAAACTAAAGTCCCTTTGAAAGTGAATTCAATTAGCTACTTAAACCATGTAACATTAAAATGAAAGTAGCATGTGCTTGAAGACCCGATCGTCCAAGCAAGTTTTTCACTGTAATGGTAGAACTGCACAGTGAATAGAAACATATGAAGGAAAAACACTGGTGCCAATACTGTTAATTTGTTTGCTCATCTTCTACGTCAAGGAATGTGTACTCTGAATTTCCAAACTGCAGCCAAGAAGCAGTGCTACTTGGACTGTGTTAACTGAGCTGAAGAACTATGAATTCAATGAATCTGACCACATACTGCGGCTAAACCAAGACCTAGGACAAAGTGTCCTGTGTGCCTGCCAAAGGGTAGGACTGCCACAAGACAGTAAAACTTAACAGCAAAAAATTGCTTCCCCATCTTACACTAGTTTAGAATTTACAACATACCAAATATCCTTATTTTGCCCCTGAGCTGAAGGTGTTACCCTTCACATGAAACAAAGGGGAGTAATATGAAACAGAACCTGAAAACATGGACAGAAGTCAGGCTCCACTGCAAAACCTTAAGAACACTTTTGCAATTTATCACAGTAAGTTATTTACAATACAGGTTTATTTACAACAATTAAATAAAAAAAGCTAAAATATTTAATCTTGATCATATAAATGTACACATTAATAGGTTCTCAACATTTCTAAATTTCCATACATAACATTTCTATACATAGTAAATGGTACTTTTCGGTATATATGTTAATCAATAAATAGGCTAGCATACTTAATAGTTACAGAAAAATATACCCTTGTTGACTCCTTGTGCCTGGCAAATCTGACAGAACAGTCAAGTCCTTACATTCCAGCACTATGACAATTCCCAGTGCAGACTTATTAAAAGAGAACCATCATTTCCTTCTTGGAAACCACAATTCCATTGACATTTTAGCTGCCAGGTTCTTTGGGCCTGGAAAACCCAACTAAAAACCACAGCTCATACTTAAATGGAGTGTCGACCACCAGAGTCTTCCTTGTCTTATTCCCAGACAGTTCACTGGCACTTCAGCTTCTAGAGGAAGTGGGCAAAGCGTAGCAAAGACCCTAACAATCTTTGCTCGTACTCAATTATTAATCAAATCTCTAGTTTACAGTGTTTTGCAGGGTTTATCACTATTTGTTAAGATAGAGTTTTTATTACAATAATTTTTTTGACCATTTTTACTTATTTATTTTTTATTAATGTAACTGTATTTTGATCAGTTATAGAAATGATTCCTTCTCGAATGGCATCCTTACGATTATGTCCATGTAACTCCATCAGTTTGGGAAAAATGGGCAGTCATTTTCATGTGCTGCATTCCTATACATTTTGTCCATCATATAGCCATGTGTCATATTTAAAATGATTAATCTTACAATCTATTTTGATTTTAGTAAAAAAAAATATGGACTGGTATCACAGGCAACATTAAAAAAATAGTTTAAAACTGGTTAGGCTAACCCTAACTGACAGGTTTATATGATAATAAGGACCTATAATGACAAACACATGGATGAGAGGAGAATGATTTTGGGGATTTATGTTTGCTTAAGTTACTTGGTGTCTTTACATAAGAGAATGAGAAATGCATGTCAAAACAGCATAAGGAGAACATGGGCCTAATTTCACTGTTGGATCACATTCAAATGCTGGCATGTAAGTTAAAACATGCATGTGCTGGATTCAGTTTTTAGGGAGAGAGCCAAAGCAAGGCTTTCTGAAAAAAAACATTATTGGCTTGGATTGCTGCCTAGCAATTAGCATTGCTACAAAACAGACTGATATGTCTTATTCTTACTGACTCGAATGTCAGGCGATTAAGATCTTGCTGATAATGTAACCAAGGAAACTAATTGAACCCCAACTGCAGATCATGACTTTTTCAGTTAAAAGTATATATTTTCATTAGTTGAGAAAATAAAAAAATAAAGGAAATAATTCATGAAAAAGCATATTCTTGCAAACACAAAAATATAGTCTGCCCTTAAACCCGCACGATTACATGTAATAAGAGGGATACATACCTTCCATCTGACTAAGACGGTGAAACTAAGCAAACTGAAACATGCAGGCAGATGGACAATTCAAGGTATGGCTGAAGATATTCAATTTAGAAAAGACCAAAGTCTCTGTAGTTTTGCTATTTGGAATTGCAATTACAAATGTTGTGCAGACTTTTTTAGCTGAACAGTGCCGACAGTACTTAAAAATTTGTAATATACTAAAACGAGTCTCATACATAAACTATGCAATCACTCACTTTAGATAAAGTGTGGTTTCATGCATACATTTCCTTGAGGTCCACTGTGCATACTCATTTAGACAGGAACTGAGCTCTTATTCAGCAGCTTTCCTTTGTTTTGGCAAATCCCCAAGTTACAATGTAACAGTCTATTATAATTAAATATTCTGCTCATCCATTCATAATACATGGCACCCTCAGAAATAAACTAGGTTAACTGTAGCAAATGACTATGTATTTATGGCAAGAGTTTATGACCTTACAAAGATTTAACCAGATGATGCAGCCTGCCAAAGCTGTACCACTAAATAAAGATTAAAGAATTTTTTAAAATTCCTCCAAAGGGGTGGCAGTGGCAGGGTAAATATTCTTGTATAAAGCCACAACTCACTATCAGTCTGAACACAAACCCCCAGGATGGCAACATTAAGGCTGTGCTGCAGCCGGGACCACCGCAGGTATACGAGGACTCAGCTCAACTCCAGGCCCATGTTGGAAGCAGTGAGGATACACTTCTGCAGCCAGATTCTCCACAATTCAGTCCTGTCCTCTCTCCCTCCCCCACATCCCCACACCTGGGTTTCCCAGAGAAGATGGAGAAACCAGTGTCGGCTGAAACCAAGCCTTTCATTCTCCAGTCCTCAATTTTCCCCCAAAAAGTGATGTGTCCCACCTCCTCCAAAACCCGGTCATCCTATATACAGACTGGTCCTGATAGTATGTGGGTTCCACCTCCCATTGTGCTACTCAAGACTGTTCTCAGATCAGGCTGGGACCCAATATTCCTATAATTCCTATTCTACTGCATTACAGAAGTAACAGTGCACACTCACTATTTTAAAAAAAATCTGCATTCTTAAATCCTGGTTTAATCGTGGTTCTGCTGGCAGAAGGCTACACTACGAGGCAGGCCGCTTCCAGGCTCCAGACAGCAGTACATAAGAACAAAGTGAGGCAGAAACCACTGGCAATGACCAAAAACCAGCCAAGTAGAGGGCAGAAGCAACTTTCTTATGTCAGAGATGACCGTGAACTTACCCGATGGTTTCTCATAAATCGGAGGATGACCTTTAGTGGTCTTCAAAAACAATGGGAAACATTAAGCAGTGTGAAATGCAAACATTAAGTGTGAAATGCACTGCTAGGACAGTTTGGACTGCTAGGACTCCTAGTAGCCCTTAATGACCCATAAAGCAAGGAAGACACTCTTCATCAATGAGAAGCAGGGAAGAGCCAGACAAGAGTTTGCAAAAAAAAAAAAAAGTGTCTATTTCACACAGCCGCGTCCCCATAAACTGAGAAATAAATTAAACTACAAATGTTGCTGTGGTCTCTTAATTTTTTCCACAGCTGTATCTCTATACCGTAATGAAAGCAACAATACAAGTACCACCTTTTGTTAAACTTGAATGATTGTTCTGACAGACTGCAGTCAGGCCTCCACACTCACCATAGCCACCCTCATCCACACTCACCATAACCACCCTCATCCACACTCACCATAGCCACCCTCATCCACACTCACCATAACCACCCTCATCCACACTCACCATAGACCACTCTCATCAAAGTTCTGATTGACATCTGGCTAAACATTCATTCAGGCAAAGAATCAGTCTTGTATTCATGAGATCTAAGTGTAGCATTTGACACAAATAATCACAAATTACTCCTGCAAAGGTTGAAGACTTACATGGGCCTCAAGAAACTGGTTTGAACTGGTTCAGGGCATACCTACAGAGCAGAGGTTATGTTGACAGTGGCAGCTATAAATTGAATCTCAAATCTCTAAATCTCTAAAATCAAAGGCCTCATGTCCAAGCACATGGACTTCCCAAAAAATCCACGACAGCTCCAGCAACAAAATGTTGTTGATAGAATGTTAAGACCATGAAGAGCATACACATTACTCCAGTCCTTCACTCCTTATACTGGTTTCCAGTTGCTTTTAGAATCCACTTCAAGGTGCTGCTGCTTGTTTACAAGTCACTCAATGGTCTCCGCCCAGTTTACACCACAGACGTTCTGACTGACTATGAACCTAACAGACCACTAAGATCATTAGGAGCTTGTCATCTAATAATGCCAAGAGTGAAAAGTAAGCAAGGTCACATGGCATTCAGCTATTCTGCCATCCATACCCACTCCCTGGGGAGATTAAAAAGGCACTAAATGTTGCCACCTTTAAAACCAGGCTTAAAACATTTGTATTCCACAGTGTCTTTGAGTAGCACTGCTAATCAGTGTTGATGCTTTTTCTTTTACTCTTACTATCTTTAACTTATAGTTTTTAATTACTCATATTTTCATTGTCTTTTAGTTGTACATTTACATTTTCTAGCTGCCATTACTTAATCTCATTTAATGTATAGCACCTCTGTGTTGGAAAATGTGCTATATAAATCAATTTGTCTTGCCTGTTCTTCTCCTGATTTGTACTTCTATACTGTTGTCAATTTGCAATATTGAACATATTCGTTTTTGACACTCATTCCTATATATTGCACTGTACTGCACTAATGTTTGTCCTACACAATCTTGTCTAGTATTGCCCTGCTGTTTGTTCTATTCCCCCCAACTTGAAACTTTAAACATATTCAGGTATCTTGGAAGGAAATTATATTTCGGTTCCAACAATGAAAGTACAAGAGCTAGTGAAAACATGTTACATAAAACAATCTGAAGTGGTACTACAGCTGTCTAACGTATAAAGTCAAATACTTCTTGCATCAAGAGCTACAGCTCTGAAGATGTTTTTTGTGGAACACAGTGTTAGTGGGGCACAATGACCAGCAGATGCCGGGCCAAATAAAGTGACAGTTCTAAACAATCCATGTCTCAGAAAAATGTACCATGTTTTCTACCCCATTTACAATGTGTTAATATATGAACTCTGTGTGACCTTCTGATTTAGACCCTCATCTTCTCAGTGTGACCAGGCTGTCACCACCATAACCTCTGCTGACCTGCTTGCTGGCTGCCAGACACTCTCTGGTGGGTAACGGCCTCCCAAACCTCAGCAGTAAGACATAAATATTAAAAGGCAAAAGTGCATCTCCCATCCGGTGACCCACTTTTGGAAGTGAACTCTGTCCCCAGTTCACTTCCGTAATAGGCTAAGCAAGGCTGACCCTCCCTGGAGTGCTCAGAGTTGCTCAGGACCATGAGGGGTGAGAAGATTTGACCACAGCTACTTAATAGCTCTTAACTGCTTTGACCCCTCTGAGACTGATACAAATCCTGTTGTGCCAGAGATTAATACTAAGCCCATAGCCTTTAACCCATGTGAGCACATGGACCAGAACATTTGTAGCAGATCTGACAGTAAAGGCTCTCTTTCCTGATCATCACCTGTTGGCTCACGTGCGATGTGACTGGGACAAACGAAAGGTGCTCCCACAGAGGTCTTGGGAGGTTCAGCATTAGTGTCCTGTGCAGGAAAGGATATCTGACTGGGCAGTTTTCTAAGCTGATAAGTGATAAAGTCAATAATTTAATACATTATGAAAGCTGTTCCTAAATCAGATGCATACCATAAGGCACAAGGGATTATAACTGTGCTGCCTGTACAGGTTTACACAACTGACAAAGGACAGCCTAAGACGAAACTTAAACGTTCAAACTTGAATGAGTAATTTCTAGGAATTATACATCACTGATTACACAATGGCAGGAAGCCGTAACTGTGGCTAAGTAACTGTAACCAAAGGACAAGAATACATTTAGGAAATATTCTGGAAAGTAGCCAGGACCCTATTCCTTGATCCATTTTTACGGGAATGTCAGTGTGAGACTGGAAATAAAGGTACACAAAGCTGTGTGGGGCTGAGTATCTGAAAGGAGACTAGCTGATACCGACACTTGACAGATTTGGTCTGGAGATGCGATGATTGGAAGCAAACACATCTATAGCCCAGGAGGCTGGAGCTGTTGGTTGTGGTCAGGCTTATGCAGAAGTTGCAGGAAGTAGTGGCAATGCAGCTGCCTGTGTTGCCATTACATCCTGAAGGTGCTGCAGGAAGATTGTCACAGATCGGCAAACTATGAGATTCCGATATGAGGGGTCACCGTAGAGACTGTGTGCGCCTGTGTGAGTCCATAAAGGTGGCAGTGATGGCAAATTGGGGCACATCTTGAGGGATGATGTCCTTGGAAAGTATAAAACACAAGCCAAGATTGTAATAAGTCCCTGAAAGACACAAAACAACTGCATGCAGGACAACAAGATCAGATCTGCTGCCTTTAGCAATATAATACTCATTCACACGTTAAACTCCAATAAGTCACGTTTTACATTTTCCACCATTCTCAATATGGCATGTTGATGTAATCAAATTCAATTAGCTATTTTTACAATATTACCATTTTTAGTATAATAGTTCAACAATTCAGTATATCAGTTAAAAGACTAAAACGGCACAAACTACGGTTTCTTTTGCGGTTATCAAAGACAGACATATGCAGTAAAATGGTTAGCAAAATTTTAAGATGTCTGTTCCTGTAATAGTGACTCATTCCAAACTGGAAGACGTTGCATTTCTCGGCAGTGGTTTTAACAAAACACATGGCCCTTTGTTAACTGCTGAATAGCCTAAAATATATTTGAATCCTGAAATTCAACACCTTCAATCATTTACATTCCTCTGACACGCCGGCTGAATAAAGAAGCAGCAACGACTTCCCACAGACCCAGCCAATCCTCATTTTTTACCGGTGAAGATTTCAAGCACTGTTAGAGCTCTGCCATTTGGCAGTCATTTGGTTAGCAAGGGATAAAGAAATGCACCTGGACGAATGAGTGGAGACAAAACGGATAGAACAGTGCAGCACAATGTGAGCTTCACTACACAGAGAGTCAGAGAGGACAGTCGATGTGACGTTGAGGAGGTTAAATTTAGAGAGTGTACACGGTGTAGCCTGCCACACATACCACTGAGAGAGGCACTCCACTGGGCAGCGACGCAGATGGATGTCTGTGTGCAGACCACCTCCCACTGCTTCGGAGTTTTACAATTAGAAACCCAGAGCAAATGACTGAATGCTCGTGCCTTCCTAGCACTTCAGTGCCGTTGCATGTTACAGCACAGAACAGGGAAACGCATTCTACATCAGATCCATCTAACATCCAGAGTAGACATGGCAGAGAGCCAGAGGAGCATTAACTCGGGAATGATGAACATGGAGTGGAAAAAGCCGTCCTGGGCCAAGCGAGGACATTTCACAATCAAGGTGGTCTAGGATGGAAGAGAACCAGGAAAGTGCCCTAGAAGACCCCTGAGGGGATGGTTTTGCTCAAAGGTTGCTTAAAAAAAGATCAAATGAGCAATACAAAGACTTACAGAAGGTGAAAAACTAACAGAGTAAAAAAGGTATGTAACCTAAAGATTTCTGGGACAAGTTTCAGGAGGTGCCCTGAACACAGCCCAGATAATTAAATTAAACTGCCCCAAAAATGCCCAGTTATACTAAAGGATAAAAATCTAAACTACCTAGAAGATGGGTAGTATTGAGCATAGGAATATTATCATCCCATTTTGTCTGAAAGCATCGCACTTAAGCCAATCAAACGATGCCGAAGCCAGGAGATTGCAGCCTATTGGTCAGCTCACGCAGCTTGTCTAAGCAAGCTTTCCAGTCGTGAGTCAAACTGATTGCAAAGGGAGTCAAGGTTCGCTGTCTTCACTCGGTGCTTTTGTTTATTATCCAAATTCCCCCGCTAATCTCGCCTTCCCACCTCAGACTCCCACTGCACTTGGACACTCATACCACGCCTACCATCACTATGCTTCACAGTCTGCATCTCTGCGTCATCCTGGCAATGGCAAGCCACAGATAACTCTCCACTCTAAAAGCCCAAATCTCTAGTCTATTGTGAAAGAAGTAACAATTAGTGCAGGACAGAAGCACTGAGAACTGCAACAGTGGGATGTGATTCCCATCTCCATCTTAGAAACACCTATACAGAGATTTTCCTTAGTGATGAAAACACACTGAGTACAAAACTGGTGTGAACACATGGAAGACACCCAAAAACAAAATAAAAAAAACAAACCCCCCCTTCCCAGGTTCCAGACATTAAATGTTGAGGGAACCTGCAGAATTAAAGTCTCTTGATTTATGATGACAAGGGCTCAGGGATGATTGGGTCTGCCAAAACAAATGAAACAGTACCAGGGTTTCAATCTGTCAGCTCTGCCCTGCAAAACCCCCGTCGGCGTGGAACAGTGCCGTTCCAAGACACTGACAGTCTTCCAAAAAGCCAAAGAGCAAACTGCTCCTCAGATGCAGGTCTCTGCCATAGAGTCTCTGATCTGGAAGAAATTGGAAAATATGTGCATAATGATGCTACCGTGACATTTTCAAAGCATAATCCCCCAAATCATTACCAAGATCAGCATGAGCCTTACAATCTGTAACCCAAAAAAATCAAGCAAACAAACAAATCAGTTTTTCTCCAATATATAATTCTTATTCATCTTACTTGGAGCGGTCCACATGCTCCAGAATACAGTCAGCATCAGGCAACAGTCATAGAACCGGGCCATGCTACTAGGAAAAACAACTATGAAGTACAGAGGAGTACAGTAAATGTTGTCTATGGCAAATCAGCATGGTATTACAACTTTGGAATCTCACGAGCCAAACATTCTGCTAACACTTGAGACATCGGATCACATTAGAAGAGAGTCCTCCATGAGCAACAGGAGAAGGAGTGTACATATCAGTCTTTTGGAGAGGGTTTGCCAAAGGGGGCAGAGGGATGACAAACCGACAGCAGCCCATCTCCGGTTTTGTGCAAGAGGACACACAAGGATGAGGCAGAGGAGTGAAAGGCAGCAAATATTTAGTTCTGACTTATTTCAGTCCTACTGGCCCATTATTTTCAACTGCATATTTGCTGAATAGGCACTTTAACACCAAAAAATTTTATTTTGTGAACAGGACACGCCAACCACAATTAAAGCATCTTATACTTTCATCTAGAGAACAGACTCATATTTTGGCTCATTAAGCAAAAATTCTGCAGAGCCCATAAATAGCAAAAACAGAGGCCTGTAACTCTATAAGCGCTCAAACTTTACTTTTCATTCTTCTGATTTAAATAAAAAGACAAATAATACACTGATTTAATGTAGAAAAATAGGCTCATATTTAAAGAGAACCTATTATGGCTAACTCCAAGCAGATTTGTTTTTGTTATGTTTTGTTTTTTCCACAGTGCTTAATTGTGCAATAAAACACAGAGAGGAGACGTTTCCTAATAAACCTATCATTTCCACAAAGGAATATAAAAGTACTGTTTGTTCTCCAGGCCACTGCCTTGTACCAGCCTCTTTTGCCAATCTTCTTCATCATTAAATTGTAGATGGTGTTAACCTGCATTTCATTAGTAACTGATAGCTAATAATAAACGGTTCACTATCCAAAACCATAAAACGTCTGTGAATCCATTAAATCATGTGAATCAATCGATAAAAATGAGCATTCAAACCTAAAAATGGCTTATTTGCCCTTATATGCATTATCTATCTGGATAAATTCTGGGAATTTATCCCACCTGGCAAGAGACACCCAAATGTGAAACAAATGGGACACTGGAATTGTGCTAAGACCTGTTGCAAATTAACTAGCCACTGATATTTTCATGTGGTACTTCACACTGGCTTTACATGTTTCCACCAGGTACAGGAAGCTTGATTACCACAACCAGATCAAGCCAAAACCATGTTTATTTTTACAGTGTGCTTTGGAGTGAATGGAAAGGGTTCTTTTCCCAATATTCCGAAAACAAATCTATTGTTGCCCAATGCAAGCCTTTGTTCACAATCACCAGATGAATGGAAATTTGTCAACAGATTGATAGCAAACAGATGTTGTTCTGATGGTGTCATTATCAGGCAATTGAGAAATAAGGGCAAGTTTTACAACAATGTTTTGCTCCCCCATAAACCTGATAAAGAAGTGATGTGATAAAAGGCTTCAGAGGACAAATGGGATCCAAGATCTACACTGAAGATGATCAAACAGGTAAATCTGTGTAAGGATTATGTATGAGGCAGCCTTGTTTTGCTGAGCTGACAGATTAAATGCAAGTATGAAACTTACATGAAATAATTTTATTTATATATGTAAAATAATTATGTAAAACAGTTTTATTAAAATATGTTCTTCTAATCACCCTCATCTGAGAGTTAGCATTTTGCTAGTTACATACCTCTAAGTTAACAATGATACCACTGCCCCGATTACTGCTGTCTGTACCATTAGCAGCTGTTATTTTTTCTTAATTAGCCTTTTCAAGCTAATAATATTCTGAATCAAAGGTTTTTATACATATACATGCCATAAAATTGAAAAAATACTAGTAATTTGTGTTAAAATGCCTGCGCAGAATCCTGCACATACTGAAAGCCACACAGTGGACTACACACAGTGTTGTACAATTAGTCAATATAAAACCCATGTACACTGCTCAATTTAATTAGATGAATGTTTCACGTACAGTTAAGTGTAATCCAATACAATAAAAGAGCTTTTGGTTCAGTTGTTTTTAATAATGCACAGCAGCAAAAAGTGTTTTTCTCCTCAGTTATAGGGACGCCCCCCGCACCAAACCTGTAATCTAAAAACACTCTGCTAATGTGTGGTCTAGTTCCTATTTGTTTGTACACCAGCCTTACCGCAGAGATTTTTCAGCGGGAACAAACTGCTTCAATGACCAGTGGCTGCCCGAAGGCAGGAATATGTGCAGATGCGCTCAATCTCAAATTTCTCCTTTGGGTTCTGGCTACGGTTCATAGAAAGCATGCGGATTATAGCTGGCATGTTTATCAAAGCACATGAGGCACATATACAGGCATCAATCAGTATGCGTGACGTAAAGTTTAATTTATTTTTGCACAGAAAATTTCCACTGACATTAAAATGACTGATTACTGAAAAAATGAAAGGCACAAAAGTATATTAGGCATTGTTAATTCCCTTTTTTTCTGCAGTTCTTTAGTCTGGAATGTATTTTGAGAAATTAATACGAACAAGCAACTGCTGGCCAAGTCCAACTACAACAGCTGGGGCAACTTAAAGAAGGTCTGCCTGACACTCACCCTTTATAAACCATTACAAGCAAAATCAAGAGGCGTGTAACAATGTGGTGCTGTACAGAGACAAACGGAAAAGACCACTGCGGGACATTTGCTTTTTTCCTCTAGTTATAATATTTTACACAAAAATATGATTTCAGCTAGCTACTGAAAAGCAGATTGCCACTGGACACTATTAGTGAATGTTTCTGCTACCTCAATAACAAACAATACTGAAATATTTCATTACTTTTGCTTATGCTCAGAAGCGCTGGATAAGCATTTCAGATGAACTAGCTGCATTAAGGTGTCCTTAACTGACACAAAATTTAACCACCAACAACTGACATTTAAAACGAATCACCTTTTTTCAAATAATGCAAAGCTCTGCAGAAACAGATAGCAGTACACATTTTTACAGTGAGATACTGCTACAGCAACAACATCAGTCCCTACTAATCTACGACCACTAAGGTACCTCACCACAGCACTTGTTCCACCTGACTTGTTATAACTTGAACATCTTGGTACGCCTGTAAACAGGAAGCTTCGAAATTACAAAAATCCAGCAAGATACAAAATAAAAGTACCCTAGAAGGTCAAAGATCAGAAAGATCATTTTGCAGGGCCACCTACTTTCAGTGTGTACAAACAGTGCTCTCACACAAGGGATACACACTGGCATCAGACTGGTATCACAAATATGTCCACCCCTCAGTCACATGCAAATGTGGTGATTCCAAGGAAAAGTGGACACAGTCAAAACAGAACAGTGAACAAACCCTTTTGAGTATGACTATAAACATGCAATGTTTCCTTAATTCGCATTGGTCTAAGACTGCAATAAACTGAATGCAAAGGTTAAGTTATCTGGCACAGACATCTCTTCCATTTCAACATGCTCACCATATAAGAGGGAGATGCAGAAAAATAAAATTATACATTAATTGAAACTGAAGTCCATACGCACAAACATGAAACGCATCTGAAAACAGAGTAAGAACCAAAGTTACATTGCTCTACCCAGACTGTCACTACACACAGCCAAAAAAAGCTGCTCTATTTGTGTGTTCTTTTTAAAACGATGACACATAAAGTCCTTACTTTGTTTTTACAAACTCTATATCAGAAGAGAGCATCCTGGACAAACACACAGGAAAAATGAAAAATATGGATGCTTCCCTTAATTCATGGTATGTTTCTGTGTTGGGGGGTGGGCTTATATAAATCCTAGAAATAAGCAAAGAACAGGAGCTTTCGTAAAAGATAAATACAAACTAAATCCCTTTTGGCGAGTCAAGCATGTGAGCTAGGCATCTCAAATCTCTAGAAGGCAAAGTGGAAGATCTCCGGGTGGGAAAATCCTGCCCATGTGCCCTGATGACCCATCTTTCCACTTCAGTATGACTTATAGGCTTAGCACGTTGCTTTCTTCTTCGCGCTGAGTTCTTGGAAGCAGTTCTGTTTTTTTCTTCATCTCCAGCCATCAGATATCTTATTTCGCTTTTCTAGGAAACCAGGTCTAAAAAGAAGTTGGCAGTGTTAGGCGGACAAGCATGAGTCAGTGCATAACATAAATAAGGTGTGTCGTAAAGCTTTAATTAGAGGATTTATTATGCATATGTAACCAGATTACATCCTTGTCAGAAGATATGGCTTGCCGGATTTCTAAAACATGTGCACATAGGCTGGTATTAAAAATAGATGCCAACCAGTATAATACATCTCAAAGAAAGCTTGTTATTTCCCTTTCTGATGTAAGAATAGAAACAATATTTCAAGAATTATTTGGAAGGATTCAACTGTAACATCCACATAAAATCAAAAATGTACCATTTGCTACATGTTTGCAACTAGTTTCCGAACAGAAAATTTAAGGAAACAGCTAAAATGCAGCAACTGAATGAATTTTTTAAGAGACTACACACACACACACATATATATATATATATATATATATATATAGAGAGAGAGAGAGAGAGAGAGAGAGAGAGAGAGAGAGAGAGACCCAGGAAGAAGTTACTTCTGCATTGGAGGTTTTGAGCTGTCATATTTCCTACTACAATTCAGTTTCTACATGGGGGGGGGACTGTTTAGGCCAGTCTCAGAAACTGGGGGTTAGACAGCACTGCAGGATGATGGAAACTGGCAAAACACCCAGCTTTGACTTCAGAAGCACATACAACTTGATAAATTTTTATTTTTGCTTATAAAATGCAATAAACCAGTCCCTCCATCCAGATAAGCGTCCTGTCAGTGCACAGTAGATACCCAAGCTTTCTTAAGTCACCAAATCAGTTCTTAAAGGTTCAAGGTAGCTAAAACAGAACAGTACTAAATTATATACCATATACTGGCACTTAATTATACTATTCATTTACCACTACTCAAGAAACCCAACGAGCAATAACAAAATCGCAAGTTTTCTAATTACAGGATGAGTAATTTGTTAAAAAAAAAATCACAGAGGAAAGAAAAAAGCAAAAGTCAGAGGAAAGTGTGACTGAATGTTATCTCCAGGAACAGAGCACCCTGCTGAATCCTGTCTGGAGTTACACTTACTGAGCCGGTCCACCTCTCTACAGCAGCCGGCTGCTGAAAATTCTCTTTTTCTTTCACCAAGCATTCTTTAAGCGTGTCCTGATGTGACCCTGAGACTGTGCGTGAGCATGCGCAGGATGTGACCGGGTGCTCAGCAGCCATCACAGAATGCTGTGTTATGCTAAGGCTACAGTTTTCCGTTGCAAAAAAAAAAAGTGAAAATTGCCTGCTGCTTGACAACCTATAAAAAAGGATTTGAACCTGATGGCATGTGTCAGGACACAAATTCCTTTCCTGACATGCAGTGAGCAGACACAGTATGAAGCAGTGGGGGTTTACAAAGAGGGGACGTGACGAGGATGGGTCAAAGCCAGTAATCTTTGCCTCTCTCTCTCTCTCACACACACACACACACACACACACACACACACACACACACACACACACACACACACACACACACACCTACCATGGGCCTGCTTGCCCTGCCTGCTATATACAAGCAGTGGAGGAAACGAAGATGAAACTTACTGTCAGCATTAGCAGTGAATGATGCCACACTGCCATTTTCTTCCTAAAAAAAAAGCGTTTGGGTGGCATGCTTGAGGACTTTATCTCCCCAGCAACCAGGAACAAGTATGCACACCGTCGAGCAAGAATATCAGGATTGCATCACCAAATACATACGTGTCATCAGCGTATAAAAATCAGCTCTCTGAACCTTCAGAGTGACCAATAAGATCCTTGGAATTTCAAGCTTAGTGTATTTAACCAAATCAGCCACGATTATACCATACAAGGTATTTCCAAGCATTCACTCCGAAGTGAGTTCTTCACAGTTCAGGCAGCAAAATACATCAAGTGACCCCCCTATATATTGATTTGTTGAGACAGAATTCAGGACTAAAACAAATTAAACACACAGAATTATCCACCTCTTAGACACCGTTGGGATTTTAGGAAACACGACTGTTACCATTGTGCGCAAACACGAGTAAAGAACCTTAGGCAGAGGTCAGATGCTGTTGACTCACACCCACGGAATGATATTTGCCAGATGCTTTCAGCCTATTCCTGTAAAGATGTCTGCCTGCTGCCAGGCTAGCAAGATGTTTGGTCACCATCTGCTTGATGTCCACATCACAAGAGTTCATCTGAGGAGCCCGATCTTCTCCAAGCTAATATGTCGCACTCATTGACAGCCATGTTTCTTATGGCAAACGTCAGTGTTATGCAGGATTATGGATACACAGCTGGACGGGCTGAATGACACAACACGGATAACAGCAAAGCTGTAGCATTTGTGGAAATCTATATTAAAGCAGCTCCAGGGGAAGGGAACAGATTAATAACGCAGCCATGAAATCAAGATAAAATCTAGTAAGAAACTGTTGTGGGTTTGTTGCTTATTACTATTAAACACAGAACCATGGTGGTGGCACGAATATCTACTATAATGCTGTTGTCAGACTAAAAAAAGAAAGACAATAACAGATCAGTATGGACAGTTAAAAGGGTTTAAAGCAGGATGCTTTAACACCACTACACATATGGAGGAAATCTCAGACAATCTTGTTATTTTTATTTGTGGATTAAAATGAAAAATGAATGCAATACACATTTAGAGCAAGCATAATTCTCACACATCCATGAACTGTGATTTAAAAAAAAAAGCTGAGAGGTATTATGGGGAAAAAACACCCTGGACAGAGTGAAGGTGATGCAAATAGCAATGCTGCAAAAGCCCTGAGCTGAAGCAGCACCCTGCATGGTGATGAACCTGGGGAGGTACTCGCTGGCTCGTCACGCTGCACATGAGGGGTTATCTGAGGACCCGAGACGCTCCTGACGCATGGTGGAGGGAGACAGAAAATGGCAGAAGGGGAAAACAACTAAAATACCATAAATCTTTATCTTTATGTATTTTTTTCCACATATGCTAAACAGAATGGGAAAAATCTGCTACCGCAGAAGAGAGCAGAATGATATGGTTTAGATGAGGGAGGCAGGCAGACAAAATCGAATCCAAAAACTGCATATATGAGAGAAATTTTCTAAAATGACTGCATATGTTAGTAGACTGTTTCTTTCTACGATGTCATCCTTGCAGCAAAAAGCAACAGCAGGTAGAGCTAAAAGAGTCTGATTTTTATTTGGTACTCAAAGATATACGGCCCTGTTTGGATTCAGTACAAAGCAAATATAAAATGGATTTTAAAGAATCAGGGACACTGCTAGACTCCCAGGGACCAATAAATTTAAGTAATAAAGTGGGAATATTTCTAAGTACTGTATGTTACCTGTCAGCTACGCCAACTTATTCATGACCTTGTGATTCTATAACCTACAGTAATGTGTTACATTAGGTGCTTTGACTCCAAGAGCACTGAGAGTACAAACAGCAAGACTGCAGCATGAATGCAGGATAAAAATGTGATACATTCTGTGCTTCACTGACAGGGGAGACATACGAGGCATGTGTAACAGAACAGCCCCATTAAACAGCAGACCCCCCCACCCAGGGTAGCACCTGGAAATCATAATGCCCCAGTAAGAGCTGCAACAGTACCAGAGTAAGACCTCAAAGCTGTCATGGGGCTAATTTGTTTACAGATTTATAAATGTGTTTCTCCTAATCAGATTCATATTGATTACATGAATATACCAACTGTTTCTTGTGCTGAAGTTTGACATGAATTACTTGTTTATAACTAAAAAGTAGTATATGTGGGTAACATGATAATGATTTTAAAAGGTAGATTGTGGCTACATACATTACTGAGCAGCCAGAGCAGATTGCTGGACAAATACAACTAAAGTATGTAAATTAAATTAAAAATATTACCCTCCTCAGGGTATTCCGCACACTGTATATGTCCATTGTTAGGATTTAATGACAGCATGACAGATGGACTCTCCCTATTTTACTTTTTTTCCCCAAGCATTAAGGTATTTTTCAATGTACTGTCGTCTCATGATATCCCCAGTACAGAATTAGTCTAGTCTTTCATTCTTGTGAAAGTGAAAGCCCAGACTCCAGAAGACATTTTTCCCCGAGGTCCTTCATTGTACAACTCAGAACACCAGTATGTATGACAGATTAGAACTGCTTGTGATATTATGACAGCACCACATTACACAGGATATCGGCAGGCAATAACCTACGGACAATTTATAAACAGTGGCACGAACTACAGCCCTCTGATGCTGTTCATTGTAGTTGGCTTTCATAACTTAACTGAAATGTTTCTTTTTTATTGTGGGGTGGTATTATTCTCCATTCCCAGACCTAAAGGTATAGCCCTTCAAGCATCCGCAATTCCTCGGAGAAGCACTACTTGTCATTGTGGTACTTCACTATGGTCCGTTTAGGAAGGTACAAATCTCAACAGAAGATCCAAGATGTCAGTCACCCACTCATCCATACGATTACACAAATTTTCCATGGCCTCCCAGTCCATCGATTTCAAGTAGTTCCTTATTTATTGCCAGCTGATTATCTTGATTAGCTTATACTGTTTCGGTTGCCTTTTGTAGCTGGATACAAGCATGATCATCATTACCAAAAGATGCATGGGGGAAATGGTGGTGCACCTCAAAAGATGGTGTAAAATTGGTCCAGAGTTCTGTCTTCCTGTGTGACGCGGCAACCAACTGGTGATATCTGGGCAGATCATGCTTCATATCATAAAAAAATAACAGTGCTGGGGATTTTGCTCTCCAGATCATTAATATGATTAGTCAGCAGCCACTATGCATATTGAGCGTTTGCATGAGGAGGAATGTAAACTCCTGCCAGCATAACAGAGTGGAATTCCCTTGGCAGGTAGAATGGCTTGCAGTGAATGAAAAGGGCCCATATCCCTGCACCACCTGTTGTTAGTGAACATGCAAATGCCAACCCCATGTGATTTATCGCACAGTTTCATGTTGCAATCCACTCTCAATAACTGGTAATCTTGAACATGAACTTATTTGTCTTAATGAGAAGGGCCAGCTTGTCCATCCTGTTGGTAAAACAGCAGACACGTGACAGAGAGTCTGTAATGCAAAGAAAAAGCATTGGCATCTCCAGTGCCCCACAGCATCTGTTCACGTGCGTTTAAACAGCCCGGTGAAGAGTGTTTGCCGGCCGGTATCCTTATTTTCATTCAGGTGAAACTTTGGTGGTAACACTTCTGGAAATAAACCCAATGGATTTGATTCCCTCACATTTACAAGCTCTTTGCAAAGCATCACTAGCAATGATGCATCTTGTTCCTCAGTCTTCCCTAAATCCAACTTGTGTGTCATGCAGTTCCTTTTGTGGGTAAGGGTCTAGACTGCGATGAATGATCTTCATAATTATCTTACTGGTATGTGATAGGAGGGAAATTGTACGTGTGTCAGATCTCCTTCCTTTGGTACTGCAATAAAGACTGTTTTCTTCCAATCTATTGTGTTTTTTGCCAAAATGTATCAACATAATTTGGTCAACAATGTTTCTTCAGTTGTTTGCATCTTACCCTGTCACTTATCCTTGCGGATATCAGCACTTCAACAATATTCAACATGATAGATTTACAATTCTCAATAAACCATGTTAAAGCTACTCCATCTGTGGCAATAATACTGGTCTACTAGCCAAAAAAGACTTCATTGTATTAAATTTGAATGATGTGTTTTGTGAAATTAAATTTCATTTGTGGATGGCCGCACATTTTCAGACAAAGATGATAAACTTTCATGCCCATATGAGAATGATCTATACGAATAACTTCTGTGTTTCTTAATTTGTATAAAGGACTATGGTGACTTCCATATGTCTAACATATGTCAGCAGTAATACGCGGTATAATGGCTCTGGTTATTTGCATACGTATGTAGCATGTATAAGCACTGTTCCACAATTAAGCCACCAATAGAATGTATACAGAAAAAAAAATCAGTACACATATGTATATACACACATGGACAAAATTGTTGGTACCCTTCCGTTACAGATGGTCACTGAAATAACTTGAAACTGACAAAAGGAATAATACATAACAATTTACTGAAAATTAACAAATTAAAATCAGACATTGCTTTTGAATTGTGGTCCAACAGAATTATTCTGAAAAACTAACTAATGAAACTGGCCTGGACCCCTAGGAAAAGACTGAAAATAATTTGACTAAACGGACAAGTTAAACTAAGGTGTGTCCTGTAACTAGCATCATGGGTGCCTTCAAGCTTGCAATCAGTCTGCCTGCCTATTTAAAGGTGAAAAGTCGTCACTGTGCTGTTTGGTATTATGGTGTGTACCACACCGAACATGGACCACAGACAGCGAAGGAGAGAATCGTTTCAAGAGATTAGAAAGAAAATTATAGACGAGCATGTTAAAGGTTGTGCAACAAAATATTAAGTTAGGGGTACCATCCTTTTTGTCCAGGCCAATTTCATTAGTTAGTTTTTCAGAATAATTCTGTTGGACCACAATTCAAAAGCAATGTCTGATTTTAATTTGTTAATTTTCAGTAAATTGTTATGTATTATTCCTTTTGTCAGTTTCAAGTTATTTCAGTGACCATTGTGGGTTTTTCTTTCTGTAACAGAAGGGTACCAACAATTTTGTCCACGTGTGTGTGTGTGTCTCTATACATTTTATGTATATATAGAAACAGATGAGGCAGATATTGCTCCGAGTTTTTTTTCCCATCCCAAATGATACAAATTACCTTTTTAAATCACTTAAAACTACAAAGCATTCAATTTGAAAGATAAAACATATAGATACAGTATATACTAAATAACCAAAAGCATTAAATCACAATCTGTATAGTATTAATGTCTGTATTAATCATGCACACAAGTATAGAATTCAACCTAATTGGAACATTTTAAAGCTAGATACATACTGTCTGTTAGATGCAGATAAATCAATATATAAGACCAGAGTACTTTGCATTTCGACCAAAAGAAAACTCCTTTGACAGTTACACAGAAAATATTGCTGGTTCTTTATATCTACAAGTCACCCAGCTGGGAAGGTACAGATTTAACCTACAGTATGTAAAACTACTTGGAGTGCAGCTGCACAGGAGGGAAAAGTCTTCTTTGCTTGGTGGGCTCCAAGATGTGTGAAAAGAATGCCAGATCTCAAGACCCAGGCAGGGAGTCTCAGCATCCACCTTGCAAATGACAGTGAGACAGCAGTCTTTTGGTTCTGGGCAAATGGCATTTCTCAGAAGTGCATGGGACAGGTGTTAATCGTCACTCTACATTACAGCTTTATTTACACTTAGTGTACAAATAAAAGTTAAGCATTCTATAAACGTGTGGATTCCCCAGAGGCACTTGGTGCCCTCAACTGCACCGACGTGGTGTTAGAGGAACTATTAATCAAGTTTACATGTACATTGCGTACCCAATCAACATCCAGAATAACCATTTCAACATTTTTAGAGGTTCCAAGAAAGATCTTGTTTGGGAATCTCGTACAAATCCATCCAACCCCACCCCTAAGTAGTGCCATTTTACCCAATCACGTAATCTGTGTCTGCTACTTCGGTAATCTTCTCATACAATTGCCTCAATTACCTTCATTATACAACAGGCTATACTTTTAGAGCATTGCCAGGAGATCCAACTGTAGACACAAGCAGAACCAGACAACCTTAGGAAGGCAAGAAAATTAGTATGGCAAGACGAAGTTCAAAATCATGAGCTCAGAAATGCTATCTAACTCTCTAGTGGACAAACCTATGTTGTTATTAAGCCGATAAGAAAATAGTAACCTTACTTTTTATTAGGTAGAGTGGGGTGACTCCCACTGGACTAGTGATCCCAATTCCACTCTATCATTAGAATACTGGCATATCATAAATAAGAAAGTGTGTCATTTTAAATGAGGGAGAAAACATATTACACAAAAAAATCAAATGTAGCATAAATGACACAAATAAAATTTTTAAAATTAGTCTATCATCTAAAAAATAGAAAAACAAAAATTGTGCCCACTTAAAAATATTATGTGCTATTTCAATAGCCCATCATTTATGACTGTCTTGGTTCATAGTCAGTTTTTAATTTATTAACGCAAACATTAAAGATCATACTGGTGAGATGGAATGGTTCTATTGCTGTAACAGTACCAGCAGGTAAAAATTGAAAATTGGCCCACCTTAGATTTAGTAGGTAAGAATGTTTTATTCTGATACCAAATAAACACAGAAAAAAATTCAAGTCATTATCTTTAATGGTTTTTGGCTTTTGGCATACCCCTGATCTGATGATGGGGGACCGCAGTTTCATTTCCACAATGGGTTTCTGCTTATGAGTGTAGTATTTTTTTATTATTATCATTTTTTTGATTATTATTTTGGTACAGTTTTGTTTTTTGTAGGCTTCTAAGACAAAATTGAGGGTGAAATTGACCAAAACTCTGGGTCCAACCATTGAAAATTAGTGGTACTTCAATAGATAATTTCAGTGTGGTTTATGACAGAAATAACATCAAGGCAGAGGCTGGCAAAAAGAGTAAGAAATACCCTTTATTTTCATGAAAAAGTTGATGTGACATTTCCGAACAGATGCTGAATGTGAAGCACTCTGGGCCAGTTTTTACACTTTCCTGCAATCAATGTGCTTACCTACAGGTACGTAGTATCAGCCAGCCAACATGTCACTTGCTAAAGATGTTAGCCTTCAATGGCAAAGACCATGTAATTACTGTGCTTTAGCATGGCTATGAGGAAGCTAGTTTTTAACATTCTAGGAGTTACACAAGGGGAGCAAGACTCCAGATCTGCAGGATTTAATAGAATTCACAGATGTTAATTAGGACATTGTTTATTGCTGTACTATCAGGATAAATGATTTTCTATCCAAGCAGTAAAAAAATGCTTCTGTACTGAACTTAAAGACTGAGAGAAAACCAAGAGACCCCTCAGCTAAGGACACAGGGGCTGTGCACTCACATGCTTTATCTAATCAATGCCTAGGCACACAAGGCCCACAGTACACAAGAATGCCCAGAGGCCATGAAAGCAGGTCATCTCAGTTTAGGGAATAGAGTGCATTTGCACAACCACCCAGGCGTGGGCCTTCAAGTGACTCTACAGGCAAAAGTAAAACTGCATTCCTAAAATGTCAGGGTCAGCCATTAAATAAGTCATCCACAAAGCAGTGGGTTAAGCTGCCTGTTTTAACGGGAGACCCAGCTGTTATGCATCATGTCTGGAAACTCAGGTGGCTATCTTTTCCATTCAATAGAAAGGTGCCTGGGTCCTCATCTGAATACAAGGTACAACAACACTTCTAAACAGTGCTAAAGGAAAGACAGACTGACACCTCAGGATAACATCATGGCTAAAAATGAGTCATTGCTTACAAAGTAAAAGTACTTAAGTTAATCTCGAATTGAAAAGTAACGTGAACCTACTCCACTTGCTTTATATAACTTGATGAAATTGAGGTGATTAGCACAATTCCCAGAATCAGTGTCTATGTGGTAAAGAGATTAGGAACAACTTCTGAGGCAGGCTTTGAGTTTCTTTAGAGCACATTCATGAAACAATGCAAAATCTGCTTCACTTGTTAGGCACACTCCAGAAGTGTAATGAAAATGAACATCCTGCAGTACCTAGAAATTGTTAACACTAATTCAATCTGATGCTTGATCTTTCAACCTTTAAGTTAATCAAGGGCAACGTAACCAGAAATTTTCAGCATTTCGCATTCAATAAGGCCAAGATCCTCACCCCTGCAAGGAGTATGATTTGCACTTGTGGTGCAAAACGAAGCACAGTGAATAGCATGGTCTTTCTTGTGATTCCTTGGCAATCTGGTGTGCTTTTCCCCAGTCTGAAACTAAGACAGTCACCAATATATGTAGTGGCTTTGAGTATGTCCTTTGCCAACATACACACAAATTAAATCAGCAAACATAACAGTAAACTATAAGTGTACATTATAAAGTGGTCTCAAAACACACATTCAACAAAAGTGATTATAATAAATAAAAACATTAAAGTCTCCTGCAGTTTCATATCATCTCTAAAACAAAAGGCTGTGTAAAATGGACTCGCCTGTTTTACCACACCATCCCAGAGGATTGACAAGATTTATTTACAGTCATTTAAGTTTATTCACAGCAGTGACGCTGGGGGTCAGTTTTTTTTATAAACGTCTGAAGGTGAGCGAGGCGGGGGGGCAGTATTTTGTGCATCGCCCTGTAGGATCAGGCTGTTTGCTTTTAATCGGACCAGTGGGGCACTAAGAAGACTGATTAAACTAATACGCTTCTGTTTACAAAGGCAGGTCAAGATGAGGCCACCTTTAACCCACTGGGAAAAACAAGTTAATAGGGCAAATGGGGTGACGGACTTGAGCGTGAGACAATAGAGGATTTCCACGTTCTTAACTCCTAATATCTGTTCTCACAAGTGTTGTTCTGGCATACTCTCTCAAAGGGTACTTCCTTAGCGTTCATGAAGCACAAGAATGGCCAAGGCATACCATAATTTGGCATGTTTTTAGGTAACATGACATTTCAAGAGGTGACCAGCATAGAATTTCAACTGCTTCACTGCTGAGCAGTTCATCACATGGTGGAGGACATGTAAAAAGGCAGAAACTGAACCTGAAGCCAGTTTTGTTGAGCCAGCGAAGTTTTCAAACACAGCATATAAGATGATAAATGGCAGATGGGCTCAAGCTGAACACATCTGAAGGCTTCAAACTTCCTGACCTCCATCAAACACTATCAGCCAACGGAGCAAAGGATTCCTCAACAATGTCATAGTATTTAAGATGGAAGAAAGTAATGCATGCAAAAAACACTGTATACAAAGGATAATACCACAGCCTTCCTAGAAAGTCCTAAAAACTAATTGCAACAAAGTGTTAATAAATCTACAAATCTTAGGACTACATTCATTGTTTCCAATTCCTTTTCTTAATTCCAATTTTCTTGACAAGTCAACCCTTTTACATTTATCAAACTAAATGCGCTCCCCGTTTTAGAACAAAAACAAGCACAAAACCCTAACTCAAACCTAAAGACTTATGTATGATTGATTCCTTAGATTTCCAGATTTGCAGGACATTTTGTTGTTTGGACAGCATTGATAACTATGGATTGTGCTACATTTGTTGGCTTCACAACTGACACAGCCAAAGGTTACTCACTAGTTTTGTGGGTTAAGAAGAGCTTCCAGACTGATCATTCATGTATTTTACCTGACAAAGGGGTGATGCTGGTAATCTTCAAAGCAATAAAGAAATTTGCCAATATTGATCTGCAAAGAGACAGCACATGCACAATCCTTTTAAAAGATGTTAGAAATAAATCCGTAGACAATACAAAGACAAATGAGACATAATACATCACTGTTAAACACAGGATTTCTAAATTATTCAGCTGTAGCAATGGAACATCAGCGCTACAATCATGATGTAAGCTCAGGTACTGTTACATGCATGGGGGTTCTCACTTCTCAAACATTTACTTCATTCAACATCTTCTGTCCTGCTCTCAGAATAAATCAATGTCTCCCACTCATCACCATGGAGATAACTGCAGCAGGGCTGCAGACTGATTAGAATCCTGAGACTGTTGCCAAATTCCATCCTGATCAGAGAGAGCATGCCACTCAACACTTTGCCATAAATTCCATATTACATTCAGGATTATTATGGCCAAACCACTTGCCTTTTGTGTATGTATTTTGAAATGCACCTTATAGTCCTACTTGCGGTGGCCACCGACAGAAATATACTTTACCATTAATGCCACACATTACAAAACAGGACCAGAAGCTGCGGTAGCATGAAGTTTCTTAAAATAAATTAAGCAAAACCCCATCAAAGGTGGTCATATAAGAGACAGAATTCTGTATCCGTGTTCCTCCTGAGTGATGATTGTGTTTTTTTAAAGAGCCTTCTTTACGCAAATGTAGGTACACAAATTTTTGTAATCCAGATGTCGTAAATTACAGGTCAATATGATTGTATGTTACTATAAAACAAAATGTCCTGTTGTTGGATCAGGAGCAGCTGGGCTTAGACTGGTTACAACTGAGCTCAGACTGGTGCATGCTTTGGATTTAAACACAAGCAGCAGCTGCATGTCTGGAAAGAAAGGAAAAATAATACTTCGTTACCTCCAGAGAAATCCATTGCTGTCTGTACAGCATGTTCTTCAAATTTTTCCATCGTTTTCATGGTTGGAACTCACCCTGTGTGACACTAGCTTTGCTGTGTCCAATAAGGGGTCAGTGGAGCATTAAGGCTCTCAATTAACAAGCAGCTTACTAAGCCCATGCAGACTGTCCTGATTTCATCAACACACAGTGCTTATTGTTGCTTGCATACTTTTCTACATCTACATCTATATATGTGTTAGATACGTTTAACCTGTACTACTGTTTTACCTTATTCCTTATACATTACAACTTCATTCATTAACATTTCATTTCCATTGTCTTCCACTATCACTATTCATCAATATTAAAATATGGAAATTCTCAATACTTTTAAGCCTGCTGTATTCACCATCTACCTGGTATTGGATTAGAGGTCGGTTGTGTTTCATTAGTGGCAAAAGGAAGCATGACATACAGATGGAATTTCTATGGGACATGGAGGCAGCTAGTTGAAACACAGGAAGTCTGGCAGAAGAAAAGCCTATTCTATCCAAACGGTCAGTCCAACCGGTCACTGGTCACTGTGTGATTGGGCAAAGCCAAGCACTGAAGTGTTCCAGCAGGGGCATGAATGAACAACAGAAGTTTGTAGCAAAGGTTCAGAGAGGTCAATGTCAATGAAGGAGGGGTTGAAATGGTGAACAGTGAAAGGCCAAGCCACTGAAAACATGTTTTTGAAGTCATTTCCCTCTGTTTATATAGAGCTATTATTTTCTTTAATGGTGCTGTTTACATGTGATCTGAGCTGGCAAGGACAGTGTTGTGAAATGAGTTGTTAAACTGTTGGCATGTGTCCCACTGTTCCATAAACATCTCCCAATGCTGGATTTTGCAACGCTGGTAAATCATTTTTGAATGAGAGCATTTGTGGTGACATTGCATGACGTTCATATACTCTGTTGAGTATTACATAACACAAAATGAATAAGTACCAAAACAATGTTGTTATTCTAAGAAAAAAGGTGAATTCATCAGCAGAGTTATGGAAAGCATGCTAGTCATTCATGCTGAGCCATATCATGTATAGGTTTACTGTATTCATGCACATGGCAAAGGAAATGATTATATTTGAATATTTATATATGATGGAACTTATAACAACATGATCCTAAATTATTGTCATGTGAACTAAACCAAAATGCTCAGTACAGCCCTTTGTAAATACCAGTCCCATACATTTTTTATCCAATGAGAATATTTCGTTATAAAAGCTTGATGTTGAAGTTACTGTTATAAGACCCACAAAAAATGTACTGATCTAATGGATGAAAAAACACTTTAATGGTTAATTATTGGACACAATTTAAAGTTACCCAAGTTATTGACATCTTCCCTCTATAATTTTGCTACTTTCAATCATTTGTTCTTATGAATTCTCATGAGTCTCAGAAAATTAGTCAATTTCACACTCTCTCTCTCTCTCTCTCTCTCTCTCTCTCTCTCTCACACACACACACACACACACCAAGGTGACATTAACAAACAGTATTTTACATTTTGTACACAGCAGTAATTATTTATTTATAGTGTCATTTGGTACTTGTATTCCAGTTCAAATTCTTAGTTACGACAGCACAGCCATTCCTTATCATTCATGGAAAAGTAAGTCATATCTATTTTATAAATGCAAGTTTAGGTGTTAAAGGCAGACAGGAAGATATGTGCACTGGCCAAAGGGATAAGGCACACAGTTACATTAGCAAGAAAACACATTTACTGGCACTCCACAGACAGTAACCGCTGACGCTGTTTACGGTACAGAGAAACAACATGATGTTACCATATCTGGATTACACAAGTGTTTATCAAAGAGTGCAAAGTACTACAACGAAATAAAATCAGAAAAATGTTTAAGCCTAGTCCAAATTAAATAATTTCCTTAGGCAGTTAATATTTACCATGCTATAATGTCATTGTGGTATTTCCGGGAAAATTTTAACTAAATCTAATTATGTATAAAACAATGCTCTGAAAAACTAAAATGGTGAACTGCTTTGATCCTTGGTTTATGAAAGCTCTGGGACTCACATGTTGTACTGCCAATCAAGATAACAATATCAAACTGGAAATTAATCCAAGGAGAGAATCAGCCTTGAAAGAGCAATGAACATATTGTATTCTTTCTACAGTAAACATACAAAATTCATGTGTCCTTGTTAAAAACATATATATATTCAAATGCATCTTCTTCTTCACACAGGGGGATAAACTGACAAGAGTCATTTTACTGCCATTTTCACTATTATTACCATTGTTTATTTGTTTGTTTATCATTCACTCATGTGTATTACATTCCCACATTCTTTACACCTACATTGTGTGTTAATGTCGTCATCCCTTTTGTTCTGCGTTTGTCCTATCTCTGCACTTTATGTGTATATGTAGCACCGCGGTCCAGGGAACATCACTTCACATCACTGAATATGGTTGGTATGAGAGTAAAGACCCTCTTGACTTGTAAAAGGTTGGAGCACCTAAACACCATCTATGCCGACCACAGCAACCCATCGTAATGGAGGCCAATTCATGTCGGCCGTTTTCGGTTTCCTAGAATGACTAGACGCTTCACAAATTATGCACAAAACTACAGCACACTGCACGTCTAGACATTTCATGGGTTAGTATTTTTCCCAGCCAAGGAAAGAATTAGAGCAGAACTGTTTCCGGTAATTCCAGAAATACCTCACTCTTCTTTTAAAAACAAGTAACATAAGGTGTAGGGATGCACAGAATTTGGCACTATCACTGAATTATTGAATGCCAGATGAAAAAAAAACTTAAGATTTACCTTAAAGGTTCAAAAAGATGCATTGTATGTGGAATATTAAACATTGGCTGCATTATTATTCCACTGTGATACATCTGCTAGGTAAATAAAAGGGCTTTGAGCTATAAATTACAGGACTATTACAGAAAACCAGTCCAGTTATGACAAGTTTTATCAACATTAATATTCTTGCTAGTCAGCTGCCAATTTTCACATGGTACAGTGCATTTTCCATGGCAGGTTGAGACACCCTAACCAACCCCCCCATATCAGATTCTGAAAAACACAGAAATCAGAGACCAAATCAGAGTCTTACAACTCAGTTTATTCTCCATTTCACTGCCTGTACTGGAGATAAAATTGATCATTTTTTCAACCCCAAACAAAGCATGCTTTCATAAGACCTGGTGACACTGCATGAACATGTCAGATATGTTTCCAAAGAGGGATGTTGCCCATCTACAGCCTGCGTAAGTGGCTATAATCTCTATTCCTCTCTTGACTTTCACCTAACTGCAAAACATTATGATACAATTACTTAAGCTTTTTGTTTCACTCAAAAGGGAGAACCTCTGGTCAAGCATTGAAGGGTTCACTATGAGAGCATATTTCATTGTTACACGTTATGCTGATGGTTATTGTAACTGCCATCCATAGTTTCAATTAAAACCTTGTTTTTTACACTATACTCACTAATAAAATTAAATATGAATCAGTAAATCTCTCGCTCATGTTTGAAACATTACTGGGAATTCTTGTCTACAAAAATGCATCTGAACTGTACAGAGGGCCAAGAGAGAGAATTCACTCAACGAAAAAAAAAGCATGAAACTGATCACCCACAAGAATTTCCAAGAAAAAGGATGCTCCCAAGGGGAAATTTAATATTTCTTGAGCAATTCATGCAAATTTTTTTATTAGCTACATAACAATGGAATTACACATAGAAGCAGCACACATATACGAGCAAAGATTAGCATTTTTGGATTTCACTACAATACACACAGGACTTCAGAGGCCTGCTTATAGCCGTGATAAAAATGAAACCAGATATACGTTTGTTGACCTGCACAGCAATGTTGCCCTGGTGTGTCAGCGAGAAGTCCTGGTGTAAGACCGGGTGTAACAAAGTTAGGGAGCCTCTCCTGCCTGTCTCCATCTATCCCCTGCCATCTGTTACTATTCATGGCTCACTACGTTGACTGGCACAGATCGAAACACATACGGACATTACTTGCAGATAGAACCGATAAAATGTACCATGACAAATCTAACAAGGATTCATAATCACAAGTATTCATGGTTATCAAACTATCTATACTAGATCATGCATAATATTTATTGTGAGTCAATGAACCAGTCACCTTATTTGCCAGTTTTTCAACACTAGTAACCTGGCAGTAAATTAGCCTTAGCTAAAATCATTCACTTCTGAAAGAAGGACACTTTGAAAAATGTGCCTTAAAACTGAAAAAACTGGGGGACAATTACATGTAATTTGATTAAAATGTACACATAATAAAATAACACTTTTAACTGGATTTTAATTCAACAGTATAAATTACTTATAAAATATCCAAAATATAGATGCAGAACAAAAAGTCTAGTTTCTGTACGACAAAACTTTAATGTATCATCCTTATGTAGTATGACAATTTATTACCTAAAATTTGTTCAACAGAAGGAAATCATTCAGGGAAAACAATGTTTAAAATATATGAGCACAGCAAAGTTAAGTGTTAGAGCAAACAAGCTTGACCTGGCCACCTATTGTTCAGTGAAGGAACTGCAAAGGCTTGGAAAACCACCTTTGAAATACTAATTAATAAACATCCAAAAAACGAATAATAATGTGTGTGTGTATTATATTATTTATATATATATATATATATATATATATATATATATATAATAC
>JAAGVU020000025.1:2724633-2740040 GCA_011763525.2 Mormyrus iriodes
AAATATACAAAAATAACCATATAAACATGGTTTTTACTTCGCGGATTTTCACCTTTCGCGGGGGGTTCTGGAACGCAGCCCCCGCGATACACGAGGGATCACTGTATATGCAATACACACAGAAATGCAGATAATACATTACCTTTTTTTAAAACAAAAATGTTAAACATAAATAGATCAGGCAATCCTTGGCTTCCTGCACCTGTAATCTTGCTCCAAACATTGCCTGTGGCAAGAACATATAGAAAATGCAAAATGGCTCAACTTTAACTCCAAAGCATAATTTTTAGTTGGATTAAAATGAAAAGAACAGTGATTTTTTTGGTTTTGGTCAAACTGAAAGTCGTGCAACTGTAGGTGTGAGCTAATCCTTGCCAGTTACTCAGGCAATGTGAAGGCAATTGCCATTTTGGGACACACGACAATAATAATACACCACCTATAATACACACATTTCCACATAGACACACGTTAACAGATACAAATACTTCAGCGTAAAGAATAACCATTTATAGGTCCAGACAGACACAGCACTGCAGACTCAGTTGCTGAACTTACGGGGACCAGATACTTCAGGACAGCATCATTTACCATATTAACATGAAAACAAGACAATTTAACAATTAAAATATGCACGTTAAAGCTAAAAATATACTTTATTTTTTGGGAGAGTCAACAAGCTAAGCACTGGTAACTGGAAAACAGTAAACATATCCAGACAGCCAGCTGCTTACATGTATAGGTAGAAAACTATAGTTACACTTTCAGTTACAATGACACTCTTTTAACTGATTCAGTCTATGATTGGAAAATGGCAGACCCAGTTAAAACACTGATTTACTTCATCTGGTGATCCGACTTAAGAGTGGACTAGACCTGGAAAGTCTTTGGGGGCCCAAAGCCCCTGCAAAGATGTACTTGAATATGGGTTTCTATGTCCTCATCAATCCCTACTCACAACCACAGCACTGATAGTATAGAGCCCCCAGACCATACACAAGTCATTCTAGATTGATTTAGATCTTTACATTCTAGATCAACATTAGATCTTTACAAAATTATGGCAGCACTTATATGCCTGGCCCTAAGCTTCCAGCTGAAATGCTAAACCTGAATTCATACATGGAAACAGCATTAACTACTGCATAAACAAAACTACACACTTACCATTGTATGCACATATATGCCTCCCCTGCGCATGGAAGTACCTGCACAGTGGATCCAGCTATAGCAATAGCTGTCGAAGCATAAATGCTGTCAGACTTTCCACTTTAGTCATGTGCATGAATAACAGTTAAGAGGCAAGGGTTGTCAAACGACCTCAGTACGTGACCATGTTGATTGTGTTTAAACTGTTGTATTGAACTGAACGTTTACTGACCAGGTGAGGAACATACTAAACAAAATCCCATGCTGGCACCATTTGGGAAATTAAATCCATCAGAGATTCATGCTTCCTGGACAGGTAAAAATTCATGTGCATAACAACCATGACTACTAAGGAATCTACAGGGATTTCAGGTCAACTTACACTGAACAGAATTACCTATCAGACCAAACACTGCATCAACGATTAGATAACTATAACTTTATAAGGCTACTCCCTTGAGCACACCCTCCCCCCTCCCACTTTCAAACTTCATCAGTTCAGCAGTCTTGCATTGCCTGAACAAGACCAGATGAACATCATTAAGTGATAACTGCTTTCACGGAGCTGCACAGATGCACAGGACAAAACATCTCTCTTGATGTAGTGTTTAAGTTTAACATTTATTTAGTGAAGGGTGTGTCATTATTTGTTTTATTATTACGCAAAAAAAATTTAAATGCAAGACTAAGTTTGAAAAATCACTAGCATGATAATTATGCTTGCTTCATTTATTATCCGTATTATGGCTAAAATTATGCTGCTTTTAGAATTGTTCTTCTGATGAATAAAATATGACTGCATGTCTAACATGCTTTTTTCTTAGAATTATTTTGTACAAGAAAAATTGGGTCTGAACTCAGATGGCTTGCAATTTTTATGATATTGTAGATCGGATGCTTCCAGCTCAGTATGTATGTTTTTGGCACAAAACCTTCATCAGTGCCAGCAATTTGGTACAATATTTGTATATACATTCATACATTAAAGAATAAACAGTTAACTCCTTCTCTACTATCAATACTATTAATAAGGATTCAAAATGAACTGTTACGTTAAAATTGAGTTAAGAATGTTACAATGCGAATACAACGCATACTAATTTACTTTGATATTTATTAATCAATCAACCAATTTCCATGTTTAATAAGTGTAAATGCACAAAACAGTGTATAAACCCATGACCCTGACCAAGATAAAAGGTGGATGGACGTTCTTTAAATCTGAAATTAATTTTTTTGTAAATACACCAATGTTGACAAAATGTTGAAAAAATAAATGATACTTATTAAATATCAATTTCCTCATATTTGAAGTATAGGTATTTCTTCATCTTAAAGGCTTACAGAAACCTTGTCCTAATCAGCAAATTAGGAATTATTGCAAATTTTCATTTACTAATACAAAAGATCCAATTATATTGAATTACTGTATTTTTTAACAGACTTTTTCCCACAATTTTGCGAGTCCCTTCCCCCCATTTACTTTTCTTTCCAGAGGACAGTATATCATTGTTGTTGTTAACAAGGTTCAGGCACCAAAAGAAAAACAAAGCACATTAATGGCACAAGATAGGTTAAACCAGGACCAGTGAACACGTGGTTAGAGAGAAGCTCCAAAAACTGTCAACCATATCAAAAATATTTACAGAATATTAGTTCATATGAAAGTTGTCAAGAACAAATAGATCACTAGTTTTACACGTCTTATTTCCTACAGAACAAGTAGCGACAGCAGCAGGAGACTGGTTATATAACTAAACAGCAGCAGTTACATCACTGCTTCTAATTTTCAGTGTGTCCCAATTTGAACCCAGTCTAATTTTCCAAAAACACTAGTCTTTATCTGCATCTAAGAAAAAGGAATGAACAAAAAAGCATTTTAGATTGTGCACCAAAAAGTGGTTATTTCTTTCAATAATTAAAACTGAAGTCGCTTTAAAATAGAATAACAAACATATCTGATACCCCAAATTTTAAGACAAATCCTCTTAGACGTTTAGATCTTAGACACAGCATCCAAAGAACCAGTTACTCATCTTGGCCGAGAGAGTATTATTAAAGAGACTGTAAAGCAACTGTTAAACCACAAAACTGTGCTGCTATGGAAACCAAGCACAGTAGTAGTGCTCCTAATCCCTGCATTAAAGGGACACTTTCCATTTCTCAAGAGAATCACAGTAACCCCTGGTGAATAAATAAATAACACCCATGTAGAGGTTTCCCGTGATTTTTACACTTGCATAAGCAACTACTGTTCATAAATGTATCATTTTCATCACATGGAAGGTGCCTCCCTTAAAATACTTTAGCATGGATACTCAAATACTCACTGATTCATGTGCACTGTAATCAAAAGCAAAGGAAGTTAATAAGTAAAATGATTTTTGTAAGACTTAAAATGTACATACATACTCTGTACATAATGAAAACGTCCCAAAAAAGCTACGATTTATTATATAGAAGAGAAAATACAATGTAAATATGTGACAAATTCATTTGCGTGTAACGTCCTCCAATACATTAAGGCACGTGGCTGAGCTCCTAGGACTAAAACTGGATCAATAAAGTATCAATGAATCATTTAATTTAAACATGGGCCATCCGACTGGACACAGCAGTTTCACCGGCCACTGAGAATCACTGACATCATCCATGGTTTCGCCAGTTGCATTGTATGACATATCCTTAGGCCAGAGAGGATATGGCCGGATTGCACCTAATAGAATTAAATGGGCGAGTGATGACTCATGAGCTGTTTGACACTTTATGGAGGAGAGGAATATAACATGTAGATATGATTATAAAATGCAAAGAGAATTGAAACGAACATTTTCACAGCTGACATTTTTCATCTTAGCAGACTATGAATGTTCAGTGACCAAATGAATGCAGTTTATTTAAAGAAAAATAAAAAATCTACTAAAAATTGTTTTTATATAAACAAAGTTTTCAGTAATTTTACAACCCCAGCTGGGAGTGTTGAATTACATTAATCCATTAAAAAAACACACACACACATCAATATCGCAAAAAAAATGTTCAAAAGTATATTAAGAATGAATTATTGGATTTTTAAAAATCATTCAATTTCTTTTAAGCTGTAAGATTTTCCTGTTACATGTTCAGGAATTGTGTGTTATGGATGTCAACAAGTAAGCAAGATGTTTTAATATGACAACAATGCCAATATTTGTAAAGGTCACTGGTATAAACAGATAAACATGTTGCATGATAAGTACAATTAATATTGTCAGGAAAATTATAAAACTTGTAAGTTCAAACAACATGCTTTGTCAGCCTAATCTAAAAAAATTCTACAACTAGGACTACATGTAGTATTAGCCTTGAAGCATCAGGAACTGGCTTAAAAACAAACTGAGCAAGAGATGCGTGAATATTTAGTAAATATATAATTTAAGGCATTCAGTGCAGTATATACTGTATTTTGAGGTGGGATACATACATTCTAGGAATAATATGTGTGTATTATATAAACATCATATACACACATACACACACATAGAGTACATCTTTAAGACAAAAATCTTGTGTGTACACACAAATATGTTGTTCACAGGTTACTGAAATAATCCCAAGAAGACTTCCTTCAGATATGCTCCCTGACACACCAGCTATGAACAGTTAGGACTTTACACACCAAAACCCCATGAGGAGAATCTTACAGCATGGCCATTTGCCTATGTAATTCTTCCACTGTGGGCATTTTCAAGGTAGGCTTGGGTCATAGGGTGTGAGAGAAAAAGGAGGTCCTATATGTGAACAGTTGCTTGATTTAATTTTAGTGCTTCCAAACACCCACCGACTAAACTGTACCAATTCACAGTACTGTAAACATCCAGAAGAAGAAAGGCCAGCAATTTGCAATTCTGAGATGTAGTTTATTGCACTATTGAAGCTGGCTAAAATCACTGACACACAGAGCCCCTAATCCCACTTGGTAAGAAAACCCTTGAAGCCACCTATTGCAATACAACAATGCACTTCTCCTATATGCACAGATTTACAAGGTACACAAAAATATATGATTAAAAGAAAACAGGGAGGGTATGCTTCAAGAGAGACATATTTGCACATCATGCATCACCCACTATTACAAGGTCATGTACGAAACTAGTCACCTGACGTTTATAGGGTGTTGTAGCTGCTTTATACAGGAATAAAAGCATCACTGTGTGAGGTTAAGTATGGTAAAGTTTCATCTGTATCCTTTACATTGAATGAGGTGGCTTTTTAGCATCATTTAAATTTCTTTGTAGGGACCCCATTTTCAGGATTCGATTAACTTTACTTTTAGCATATACAGTTACTGGAGCAAGATGAATCTTTCAGAATACATTCAGTAAAATCTAAAATATCAAGACTGATTTCTATTGCATACTGAATAGACTTAATTTTTAAATTACGTTTGAAAATACTTCAAGTTTTAATGCTTCTGTGCTAATGCTAATAACCGTAGCCCCTAAGTGAAGTGTACCCAATGTTATACTCATCTTTCAAAAAGCATGTAACAAACAAATGATCATCATGAAAAGTCAATCTGAAAGAAAGGTTAGTGTGGTATCAAAAAAAACATTAACCAACCAAAACCTGTGATGACATCCCGGGATACAAAGACAATAACTGTTCTAAAGATGACTGAATTTCACATTTCATTTTACAGAAGCATTCAAATAAATTGTGCAAGTCAATGCCAACTATGCAAAAATACTTAATTTAGCTAATCAACAAACTTGCAGGCTTCCTAAAATTATGTTTCTGTCATTTTGGTTTGGGATATATATATAAAATAAAAGAATACAGGTGGCTCTGTGTAGTTCAATATAACATTTCTCTTGTCAATCTATCAGTCCTAGATCTTGTATAACCACAGTGAATAACCAGAAAAGTTAGCAAAATTCACAACAAATCTACCTATTATGTTACATTTGTCACAAAGGCTCTCACAAAATTATCCTGTTTGTATTATTAGCATTCAGAGCTTGGAGTTCCTAAGCTGTTACAATCAGCAAGAAACAACCATAAGAGTTTGTGTCTCCACCTCAAAAGTACATCTTCACATTATTACTTTATCCCTGAATTGTACCAAAATGTAACCATAACACGCAGGACATTCCCAAACTTTTAACAGAAGCATTTGTCAACAGCTTACGAACACAGGCTCCGAAGAATTCATTCAGGTGCACGTTTTGAAGGAGTTTCCTGAAGCTAATGTTAATGGTGAAAGAATTATGATTGTATCAATTCTATCACTTCGGCTCATAAAAATGCTAACTACAGCCCTAAGGCCCAGATATTTAAAGTGATTCACAAACATTTTATCAAACAGCCTGAAGTACAGTTGGTAACTATATTGCTGGTAAATTCAGAAATATTGTCTGGTTATGTTGTGAAATAAGTGCAAGTATTATTAATACCTGAGATCAGTGATGGCAGAATGAGCAATCACTGTTATGAACTATGCACTCATCATTTCACACAACTTGTTGCTCTGAATGTTTATCAGGAATTAAGTCTCTTTACTTATTGAGCTTTTATGCTTTAATAAGTGAAGTTGGGATGTCCCTAAAAATACATTTCAGAAACGGTGAATTATTTTTAATACTGTAGGACCCATCATAAAACCGATAGCAATACTATGATTTGAGAACAACATCCAGTTTGTTTAAATAATTAAAAAAAAAAAAATCTACAAGCAAAAGCAAAGATAAAAAATATTGCATAAGTAAATTGGGTAAGTAAACATTTAAGTTTTGGCTAACTGGGCTAGCCAAAAGACTGAATGCTCAATTATATACAATGTCATTGTTAGTCAGTTTAACCTACTTCCTCAATTTATATCAACATAGAATTCTAAGTAGGCTTGGCATAGTATTTGGATTTGGTCAAGCCTACTTAGAATTCAAAGTTGATAAAACATTTCACTTAATATACGATAGTCACAACCAAAGCTTGCCAAAACAAGTTGGATTTTTTCACAGTTTAGTCAGCAATTTCTGTGTGAAATTCAACACCTCCTTTTTGCTTCACAGACAAACAAACGTTAGTAAAACATTTTTTTTTCAAACACACTTTTCAAAAAAGTTGAGGTTGAATCCATGAACCTGATACTTAGAGGGTGCATATATGCTTGTCTCCTAGAATGAACTGCTGTAACATTATTCAGGGGGAAACCCATTCAATTCCTGAATAAACTGCAGTTTGATAAAAATCACTGCTGCCAAAATTTTTACAAAACTACAAAGATCTGCCCACATCGCATCTGTCTGGGCTTTTTTGCATTGGCTAACAGTAAGAAACAGCATCAGTGCCAAGATTCTACTCCTGGATGTGAAGGTCTTGAAAGGCACTGGTGCTGACCATCTTAAAGGATCTGCTCTATACACAGAATGCAGCACAATGAAACCACACACAATTTGGAGAACAGTGCCTTTTGTTCTCACTACGTACCAAATAAAATATGCATTAAATGATTGTTGCACATTAACATAACAATTAGGTTATATAAAATAGTTTTACCCAAAACTATTTTAACACATTTTAAGAAACAAAAAACTCAATCACATTTAAGGTGTTTTAAAGAAACTGGATTTTATGTGGTCTGTAGCCCACCTAGTCTATTCCAAGTCATGGCCTTAAGACCCATGTGGAGCAGTCTGCACTCACCTGATTTGGGGTAAGTAGTAATAATTGTCTTGGAACTTTATCTCTATGGAAAACTGCAGATACCTGGCTGAACAGTTGGCCAAGGAGGTGTTTTGCTGAGGGGGGGGACAACCACACATAATGGTTTAACATAAAACAACAACAACAACAACATAAGACTAAGCTCATAGATCTTTCAGTCACTAAAAGGACATGGCATGACATTTCTCTTTTGAAATCCTACGCTCAAGTTCCAAAGAACAATGGTTTTGTAAACATCATGTCATTTTAAGGTAACCAGTAAACTAGAAAACATTTTAAGGGAACTAGTAAACGTATTAAATGGTTCGCTTGTAACCTGGTATTTAAATTAATAGTTTCTCTGACGTCTTCAACAATGCTAGTCTATTATTATACTCCATAGTTAACTTCGTTTATAAACTTCTTACAAGTGACGAGAAAGCAGTAAAACAGACTAACAGTTTACCCGTTTCCATTGAGGAAATGAAGCATCGGATGTTTCAAACAGTAGGCTGGTCGTGTTTTAAATGGATATCAAACGAGCAAACGGGTATGAATTTCTTTTCTGTTCCATGGAAAACGGCTGTTACAATGTTTAACGGCATGGCCATCCTGGTTAATTCCTAGCTCGCTTATGATACTTCGAGTTACGCATATTTATGTCATATAGTTATCATTTTAGTTTCACTGGAATTCTTCTTCTCGGCGATAAACATTAAATCTGGCTAACCAAATACAGTACTTGTTTGTGACTTGTTTGGCGTTTATCCAATTATTCCGTTAAACAAATGAACCATCACCTACAACATACAAGACACCAATTTTAACATGGCGCCAAAAATCGGCCAATTAGGTGAGGGTCATGCTTCGTGCCTCCTCGGCCCACGCGCTCTCCCCTGGCGTTACTATTGGTCGCAGAGGCTGAGAGAGGGCACGTTTACGTGGCGTTGCGTGGTACTGCAGCTGCTAATTGGGTAAATAGTGAGCTGGAGTGTTCAGAACCTAAAAAGACTTTAAAAAGACCAGACATTAACTACAATAAGAAACATGATCATTCATTTTATTTTCACTTCGTCGCTTTCTTAAATAATGTTTGCTATCTGTAAGTCCATCTGTAGGGCTATTTGTTTATTGATACCCTCCAAATACGCCAATATTGTGGAAAAATAATCCTTTTTTGCACATAGTTGTTAGTCATTGCTACAATGCCCTGTACAGGATAAGCGGTACAGAAGATGAATAAATGAATTAATCACCGCAATGATTATGTCAGCCTAGCTAACTGTATTGGTAATTAACGTGGTTTAGAATAACACCTGACGATTGCGTTTACTATTTAAAATAGTTGTGTGTAAAACCATGTGGTTGGATAATGGTAGTTATTAGTGTTTATTCAGCACTATTACCTACGTGTCCTTTTAGAATGTATTGTAGCTGTAAGGGACAAGAGGGTGGCTCCTTTATAATTGCAATTAATGCGTTACGAGTGTGTTTGCCCCATTTTCACTGACCGTCTTCAGCTTGACTAATGGATTCTGGTGTAAACTTGAAGCTACGAGACAACAGGCAACTTCAGTTTACGTCGTTTTAATTTTTATTTTTTAAACCAATCAGTATCATGCTACAAAGAGGTTAAAACAAATGAACAACATCCAGCAAGGGACTGACTATAAGCTATATGTATTACAATGTTTCACGCAAACATTCCCCAATATTTTAAAAATATACCTATTAATTGTAGCACGGTATTTTGCATAGAATAATTTCGATGTGAAGTGTCATGCTGAATGTAATTCAATGATATTTCCTAAAGATTTTAACCATCTGAGAAACTGATTGTAATGATGAGGTATGTTAGAAGTCCGGATGTGCTTTACAAACTCTTTCCTGATAAAGGCATATTATTTTTATGAAATGCATTTTAAAGTCATTTGCAATATCCAAAACAATCCTCCCATGTTAAATTGAATTGTCTTACTGAAATAAACCTAGTAAACTTGAAAATTCAACGCACATGTTTCAGGAAGTATAAAAACCTCAATTGTTTCGATTAACATGCCAAATTAAGCCGTGGTGGAATATTTTCATTTAATTGTCATGATAAAAGTGCAAGTAGAAAAGACTTTTTAAAATATATTCAGATACATCTGGTTATAGTATCTTACACTGATCATTTTAAAACTCCCGAGGCAACAAAATGACGTACAAATAAAAGAAAGCCCTAGCTATATACATGTACACATTTTGTAAGCAAAACGTGAACACTTAATATTTTTAAGTTCTTAATGTATATCACGCACTTCTACAAGTCACTACGTTCTCATTTTTAAAATTAACAATTACAAACGAATCATTATAAAAAACAATAATCTAAAAAGGTTTCGAGGATGCAATTTCACGTTAAAATAAGAATACAATATGAATGCAAAAAGTGATACTTGTCATATTATATAGCTGTATGTTGTATATTATACAGGAAATACCACTAAATGATAACAGGCTATTCGACTTCTGGTGTGCCTCTTTTACTTTCATGCGCAAAATAATTTTGCTTACACAATATTCGACTTGTGCAAAACGAAGATTTCCTTTATATTTATAATCCACTGTTCTGAAATCCATAACCGTACGAAGATTAAATGCCCACTACATACACCTACACCATAAGGAGGAACTGCACATAAATTCTAAATTGTTTTATCTTACTCATTTTGCAGCTATTATCGATGTAACGACAATATATATCTTCCATTCAGTGCTTTGCGTTTGGGTAAATATTGAAAAATATTTCAGCTTTTCGTGCGTCATAAGTGCACAAGGACTTTATGTTAATCGCTGTGTAAATTGTAATTAAAATATCGTCAGCGGAAATTTAATAACGAAGATGTACAAAACCATTACTCTTTGTCTTAAAACCAGTAGTCTTGATATGGTCATAGGTGACAACAGTCCAGAAAGGATTACCATCCTTTTGTCAAGCTCCTTACTATCCGTACAACTGCATGAGAGGAAAAATGAAATATTTATTAATTGTTCAGATATTACAACACTGAGGAAGGCACTACAAATATCCCTTCAGTACTGGAACTTCAAATACATTCTTTTAATTAACACGGTCAATGAAGTATTCCTTTAAATGTGTAACTTAAATTTTACATAATAAGAATGTAGTTGCTTTAAATGACCACCTCCTGCTCTTATGTCTCTGAGCCAGTTTCCTTCCCCTCTGTTGTAAGTCTTAACAACTTTGTGATAATTTTCACACTCTATGCGCATTGGAATATATGTGTGAAGGTATATTAAGTGAAGATTAAAAGGCTGGATGCTGGTTAATTGTGTCGTGTTCAATTTCCATTTCACTGCTCATCTGCATATTTGAGTGACTTACAGGTTTACAAAGAAAACAGGTGACAGACAACTGCGATCTGTGAGCATATAGTCTAAGATATTCATTGTTGAGGTGATTGCGCGGAGAAGAACGAGGCAAAATCTGAGCTTTTCTCACATGGTCCTCATTGACGCGAGCGCCGTCTAGTGGGAAATATTAAAAATTAGACTCACTTCAGCATTCACTGCCATTGTATATGTATTCTTATATACACGCATATTTATGCACATAATATATATTCTCAAGCCGATTGTTTGTGATGAACGTCCCTCAACTCTGTTTATAGTAGGTAAAAATTTACTTTATTTTTCTTTATTTAATTTTCTGAAAAGACGAAATGGTTTCAGACAACTCTACGAATGGCGAGACGTGCAGTTGTAAGTATATTCATACAGGAATGAGTATTGTACAATCCAGATGAATCAGCGGTGTGTTTGTCTGCAAAATAAATGCAATTAATGATCTAACACAATAAAGTGGGCTATTCGGTTATTATTCTATCACGACCAATATAAATTGTAAACTGATATAACTAGAACTAGTAATTTCAAAGAGATGGTTAAATTAACACCATATAAAGGCTATTACCAAAGTGCATATGGTGGTTGAGATACGTGCGCACCCACGCGTATGTGCCATTTACAGAACATTTGTTACTCTGCTCCTCTCCCTCCTTCCATGTGGTAGCGTCAGAAATCTGTTTACCCATTTGTCAAAAGAAACAGTGATGTTGCAATACCACTCTGTCCCCATTCTGCTGTGCATGACGGATGTGAAAAGTTCGGAGTCCCCCTACGTTCTTGATCACCACACCGCCCACCCTTTCTCCCTCTCTCTCTCTCTTTCTCGCTCTCTCTCCCTCTCTCTCTCTCTTTTTTTCTCGTATCACACAAGAAGTTGATAGAGGTAATCCCCACCATGTGAGGAGGCGGCCTCGGCTGGGAGGCGGGGTATTTTTTCATTCAAATCTCTGGCCAGTCGTATAAAAAGGAAAGCACGGGGTAGGCGAGTATATGAGAGGAATCACCGGGTCAAGTTTTTAACATCGGACCAAAAGACAGCCGCAGAGATGCAACAATCTGTCGGCGTCCAAACTGTCAAGACACTGAAAAATATAGCCGTTTGTTTGATACTGCTGCCTCGTTTTCTCATGGCAGCGCTCATGCTGTGGTTGCTTGATTTTCTGTGCATAAGGAAGAAGGTGTTGCTCAGAATGAGGGAACAAGAAGCGAGCCCTGACGACCCTGCACTGTGCGTCTCCGACTCCAATCGAATGTTCAGCTGGGAGTCCCTAAAGGCGGTCTGGCACGGCCACAAATTGGACTTCTTTAAAACGGCGCATCTCGGATATGTAGCGCCGAATACAGAAGTTGTACAGCTCGGGGACCGGAGCAGAAGCTGTATTCTTGACTTCGCGAAAGGGAAACGGCCTCTCATCTTAAACTTTGGAAGCTGTACCTGACCGCCGTTCATGACACGCCTGAAGGCGTTCCAGCGGGTCGTCAGCCAATACGCTGATATTGCAGACTTTCTGCTTGTATATATCGAGGAAGCGCATCCGTCAGATGGATGGGTGAGCTCTGATGCTCCTTACCAAATCCCCAAACACCGCTGTCTGGAGGACAGACTGAAAGCAGCGCAGCTAATGAAGCTGGAGGTCCCTGGATGTCTCGTTGTTGCTGACAACATGGAGAATTCATCGAACGCAGCGTATGGAGCATATTTTGATAGACTTTACATAATTCAAGATGGGAAGGTTGTCTATCAGGGCGGGAGAGGCCCAGAGGCATATAAAATCTCCGAACTGAGAAACTGGCTTGACCGATACAGGAACAGTGTTAAGAATTCCAGAACTGTGGTGATACATGTGTAACGTAATGACTGAAACATAATGAACGTAATGACTGAAAAATGTTCTATTAAATGTAGTGAAAATTGTGTACAGAAGCTGCTATTACAACATTAATACGCTGTAACACTTTATCTGTTACGGCATAAAAGTATTAAGTCACAAAACTTGTATTTTGTAGTTTACGCGGTTGGTGATGTAAAACGCATGATTACAGGATAGTCATTTTTGTCTTTGACTTGTTTTATTTCCATATCGTCATCGTCAGTTGTTGTTCTACTTCGTTAAACTGTACATTTGTAAATATGTGTTAATATTTTGTATGTCTCCCGAAGTATGACTGTGTGACTCAGAGCGAACGCGTAAAGCCCCACACAGCGATCTCTGCGTATTCTAGTGTCGTTGTGAAGTGCGGTTTTTAAAAGGTTCCCAACCAGAAAACCGACACTGATGTAATTTGATACTAGAGTACTCGGTGATAATCATTTCTTTGACGTGTTTAACAAAAGTATTCTTGTTTTGTAAATTATGCATACTTTTTATTAAAGATGATTTTTGTAATAAATTATCATGTCTAACACTGAATTCCGCTCTTGTGCAAAAATATTTTGACTAATGACGTTTCCTTAGAATCAAGAAACGTCCTGCACCTGCTGTCTCTTGTAATTTCTAGATACAGTTACTGATAAACAGAACTACAAATCCGGATTACACGAAAACAGATTACATTCGTCCATATCTTAACCACATGGTATCATAAAATACTGCACCTGATGTCAAGGGATTCCCTAAATTACCCAAACTAGTAATCTAGGAAGCAATAATGAAGCCAACAAGCTGGAAAACGCTTCAACGGTGTTTTACCTGGTGCTTCAAAACTGACCTTGGCCAACAGATAACTTGGTCAAATGGACATGTAGCCAAAAGGTCGTAGATTTAAGTCCCACGCAGTTCTAATACTTTGAATGAACTAACAGCACTTGAGTCAGTAAAGATCTATCTGTAAAAATGAATAAACCCAAGAAAATTGCTCTGGGCAAGCGTCTGCAAAGTATCATAAAATATATTAATCTGACTGCTTCATTGACTAAATTTACTAGGACAGTGTATTTAGAGTTTAGTAATCTATGAGTACAATTAAAAAGATACCTCTGATTTCCCAATTTTCTGATAAATTCATTTTTATGGCCTTAGGTAGTAATTTAAAAGAAGTGATTACCTACAAACGTGTACTGCGTAATTACAGAACTTATCTGCCGTCATCATCTGTCTCGCGCACCCAGGAAAGGGACGGAAAAACATTATACAAACGATATATCTGCAAATAGTAGGCAAAGTATGGCTGTCAGATGAATAATAACACAAAAGAGACTAAATTTACTTGATTATTATTGGAACTCTAGTGACTAATGTACTACAGCATGGTGACTCGAAATTGGTATTGCGTATTTTGTAAATGTGCTCGTAACTTGTTATATAAACTGAACATTACACGCACCCTGACCATTAGACATCATTAATATTTTAAAACGAAAAATTATCAAAGTATTGGTTTCTATGAAAAATGAAAAAAAAAAATGTGGAGGCTCGACACGTAACTCATTATTGACACGCCGGAGATGCCTTTAACCCAGTTTAGGCCCATGCAAACATTTATATCTGCTAATAAATAAACAAATTAAAATGGCATAAACGCCTTGGCTAGTCAAATATCAAGTAAATGGACCTGCAGTGAGTACGTCAAGTTGCATCGATTTGTTTTCGGTTTGAATGATTGTTTCACGGAATTTTAATGCCAGTTCTTTTTTGGGAATGTAAAATGATTGGTTGGAAAGATGAAACAATTACAAAATCTCATTATTTCACTTTTCTTACTTATACTTTCCACACAACCACATACAAGTGGGAGTGTCTCTGTGTATTACGCTATATGAGTATTTTAATTTTACAATTAATCATTGAAAATGGGTTGTAATTCTGTATTGCATTTTCTTATTTAATGTAATTAGTATGTATTTTTGATAGTGAAAAGGGAATGCTGACTTTCATGTTTAAAAACACCCCAATAAAACGGAGTGTGGAGTCTGTTTTGAATCCGTCTTATCTGTTTAAATACTATCATTTACTAGCACAGGCAGCCAGTAACGGTCCAAACTAATTTTGCGCCCTAGGCGAGCATCACCAGCGGCGTCCCCCCCACCCCTCCGTTATAGGCAAAGTGTAATTGGCTGGCAAGTCAGCGCCCCCTCATAAGTTAGCGCCCTAGTCGGCCTCCTACGTCGCCTATACGATATACCGGCCCTCGGATACAGTCCCACATACGTAATACGCGGTGGC
>JAAGVU020000025.1:2750881-2765116 GCA_011763525.2 Mormyrus iriodes
TGGGCAATTTGGCAACTCCAATCAGCCTCAGCATGTTTTTGGACTGTGGGGGGAAACCGGAGTACCCGGAGGAAACCGCATGAGCATAATGTCAATTAAAAATGTGCTATACCTTTTTAAACACACCCACTGAAGGTTCAATGGAACACCCAGTCATAAGCTGTGTATGATACAGCTAGACTGGAAGACTTAGAACACATAGCAGTATCTAAAAATCGTTACTCAATATTCAAGACAATTACCATATCGGTTTGAACGGTGGTCAAATTTTGATAGAATCTGAAAGATCAGTTTTTCAGTTTTTTTTGTTCCTTCACTTTATTGCATCTTTGCGGCATGTTACCATGGCGACTCCTCTGAATAAGGTTCTGCCATGTCATTTTGTTAGAATTGTTATCAGTGAACTTGACCCAAAAATATGTCAGGCAAAACGGAAAAGGACAAAGAACGGATTTTTATGGCGTCACATTTATGTCAAAAGTCGCGAGCCCGATAAAACATACTCACGAGTTAATTATATAATTTCACACGAGCAGTTATTAACAAAATATACAAATTCAACATTCGAGAGTAGTACAGGCAGCTACGAGTGAGAAAGCTAGCTCGCGCGAGGTGACCTCTGCTCTCAAAGCTCAGTTCTGCTCGTCCTGACTTTTAACTGTATTATAAAACAAAACTTTTAAAACCAAAAAAAGAATTTAAAACTCACTAAAGCAAAAAAAAGTAATCTCAAAGTAAAATGTATAACTTGCAAACAAATTATTGGTCTTTTACTTTTCTGATAATATGTCCTTCTGTTTACAAATCCAGCGGTCTCGCTTGCTGCCTGACATCCTACTGATTTTTGCTTGCGGTTCTAGCTCTAACCTCTCACGTGGGCAGGGTTTTTCAGGAGAGCGTGTTCCCATTGGCTAATGAGTTTTTGAGTGACAGCTCAGTCCCTCGGACGTTGTTAAGCGCTGCGAACAAATCAGTAGAGTCTGAAACGGCGGAATCACGTGACCATATAAATGAGCAATATCTGCGCACTGAAGCAGCACAAAGGACAGTTTTAACGGCAAAAACAGCACAAACGATTGCCATCGGTTTGGTCGAAATCAGACGCAAATGGGAGGGGGGGGCAACCTTACAAACATTAATATCTCAGAAACTAAAGCAGCACAAAGGACAGTTTTAACGGCACAATCCAGCACAAACGCAGCACACACGATCGCGATCGATTTGGTGGAAATCAGATGGAAATGGGGGGCCAACTTCACGCTGGTGTCACGTGATCGTGTAAACAAACATTAATATATCAGAAACTAAAGCAGCACAAACAAATTTTAACGGCACAATCCGGCACAAACGCAACACACACGATTGCGATCGGTCTGGTGGAAATCAGACGCAAATAGGGGGGCAACTTCACGCTGATGACGTCACCATGTAAACAAACATATCTCAGAAACTAAAACAGCACAAACAAAAATTTTAACGGCACTGTCCCGCACACACGCGGCAGATACGATTGAGACCAGTTTGGTTGAAATCTGAAACATGAGGGGCCAACTTCACGCAGGTGAGTCACCTTGAGGCTGTAATTTATTGCGCAATCGCCTCGCTCCGCCTCTAGTCGCCATCTTGGTGCATTTGTTAGTCGTATTCAGCATGTGTACCGCCAGATGCAAAGAATAAATGTAAAGAAAAAACTGATATTACTGGATGTGACTCACATACATTGAAAGTGAAAGACATGCGTTATGAGGATATCCGGAATTACCTGGTTCTTCAAATGTCGTGGGTGACTGAAACAAACGAAGGTAACTAAAACACCGGTTGGATTATAATTTCTTCATTTCTGGCTGGGTACAAGAACTGAAGAGGGAAAAGTGTGGACGACATATTTTGGTGTATTGGTGGATAAGTACAAGTATAAACCGCTTGCTTATTATTCGTCATGTATTATTGTATTTTATCGTTATTTTGTCATGTAATTTGAAGGTTGCTGTGCTGTTCTTGTTTTCGTTATTACAAGAAATCTGGTTTGATTGCACTTAAGTGAGTATTTTATAGGTAACTTGCAGATCAGTTTATTTGCTGTTATAATTACCGACTAAGTGAACCACTTCCAGGGAGCCTCTATTACTCCCACAGGAGCCTGGTTCCTTGCCAAAGAAGACGAGTTCACACACTTGTGTGTACTGTTTACATATTTATTGGCAGTTTTATCAATGGTCTTCACACTTTGCCTGACCTGCACTTTTATAATATATTATTAAATATTAAAATATATTTTCTACATATTTAATGTTCCACTCCCCCTATTGCATCTCCACACTCATCTTCATGCTGTCTTGATCCACCCTCATGCACCTGTCCCTTCCCCAGCAGCTGTGGCACATGTAGTCTTGTCACAATACCAAAATCATGACTATGATACCTGCCTAAAATATTTCGATACAATACTGAAGCCATACCACAGCAAAAAAAAACTAAAACATCAGGAAAATTAGTGGATAAATAGATGACAGAACATGGGACTTAAAATAGTTTATATTAATTAAACAACATGTTTTGTCAGTATCAGTCAGATTAAGTAAAATATAGCCTATTTTGTAACAGGTGCCGAGTGATACTGAACATGTTTTAACAAAACAAAAAGTATTCAGTTACAGCTGCTGAGCTATACAGTCATTGAACATGTTTCAATATACTTATAACACTGATAACTGGCTTATTGTAAATCATTAGATCAACGTCACGGTGTTATTGAAACTTACATGGTATCCAGTATTGTTCCATATACTTCAGTCTGGGATTTCTTTTATAGTTCTTTAAATTTGCAAGATATCACTTAATAACCAGCAATACACCTTCTTGGCAGGGGTCTGCACTCTACTGAGTGTATTTTATAGTAATAGAGAATATTTACACATATGTTCTGCATGCCATGATTAGCTTAGCTAAAAAGATAGCCTAGCTGTTTAATGACTTTATATTTTTAGGTTTTGCTTCTCAAAATGAAGTGGTAAAAAGTTCGCTTGTTACAAAATAAATCACACTTATATTTGAGAGAGAGCCTGATAATTGTGATACTTCACATTCGCTAACCTGTCATTCTTTAAATTCTTCAAATAAGTCAGGATGTCTGTCTGCGAAATGCTTTGCCGAGTTCACTGTGTTGGCTCCCTTGGTCTGCATTGATTTAAAACATTTTTACACACAAGTTTTTTGATATCTGTGGGCTTGCCCTGACTGTCGGCAACATAAGCGAAATAATACCATATTTCACTTCGTACATCCCCTTTGTTGACAAGCTGTAGACGGTTGTTAGTAGCACTTGTACTTGCAGCCATGACTCTCCTGTAATGGTGTGATGTTCGCAAACAATTTCATTGCAGGGAACGAGTCCCTTACAGGAACTATAAACTCATGTTCACTTCCCTGAAAAAATTTGTTCTTTTTGTTATTCCGCTTGTCCTCAAAGATATGACGTGAATGCTGCTTCCCTCCTCGACTATGGCCAGTGAGGCATGTATGGGTGTGCTGTAAGCGAGCATGTGATTGGCTGGAAACTAAACCTGGGACTGAAGTATACACCTACAGTGGAACGATCAAGTTGGAGAATGAGAGAGTGAACGAGTTGGGGACCGAATCGGTGAACGAGAGATTCAGATAGGTTAGTGAATGAGAGAGCCGTACTTTGGTCGTGACTGAAATACACCATCTACTGGTGTAGTATATAGCCTACATGTGCAGTGACTTTTTGTATGCTGCAGTTGGATTTTAGAAATGCAACATTTTCATAATTTAAAATGATTTTTACCAAGGTTTGTTAGCGCTTGGACTCATTAGCTAACTGTGACAAGCTGTTGGGTTTGCGTTTTTAACAAACATGAGGTACAACGTTGAGAAACTTAGACTACTCCTTAGCACTGTTTAACGTAAATGATAAAAAAAATTTGTGACATATCAGAACACAAGTATTTCAAATCAATTTTATGAAAACAGGAAGTGGCACTGAATAAGTTGGCGAATGAATCAGGATGAGTCTTTTAGGTGAACTGAATCAAATGAACTATGTCAAAAAAAGGGTAATTTCACCCAACAGTACTCTGCTGTTTTTGAAAGCTGCAGAGTTAAAGAAAAAAAAAAGATTGACACGCCCACTGTGCCTGCAGGGATTAGGGAAAGAAAGTCGGGCTGCTGACCTGCTGTTGCACAGTGACATAAATCATAGGGAATACTCTTGAAGTACAGATACTAATAAAACGGAAAATTGCATCGTTTTTAACGATGGGGTATCTTTTTCAGCATCGAATTACTGTGCAACACTAGGCGCAAGAATTTTTTTGTTTCACCGAGTTCTTTGATGCATGTGAATAATGTGATTGTGATTTAGGTGAGAGATTTCACACTGAACCATTTTTAAAGGCACAACATGAACACAAACCTCCAACTGGCGCCAAGAACAAAACAGTCATTATTTACTTTGTCAGTACTTGCTGTTTTTTTTCTTTTTTACTTCCAGCAATTTCTCACTCAAATGGAATAACAGACTTTGACAGATTTTACAAGGCACAGCATATTCTTGCTATTTTGTCCACTTGAGCCCCTGAGTTCCTTCTGATGTTATTTTCCATGAGCCTACCCTCGAGACTGCCTAGCTCACACGTCATAGACCTGATGCATGATTCCATGACTAATAAATCATATGGAGCCATGTCAGTCTGTGCTTCTAACCCCTGTTTCAGGATCATCTGGAGTGGAGATGACATCCTAAGACCCTGAAACAAAGACATTTAAACAGTTATTTGTATGTCAGGGAGTACAACACATGACTGATATTGTGAAACAAAAAGAGAATCATACCTTGATCCAGTACAATAGAGTTCTGAGGACCATGATACCACTCAGATACACTTGCCCTGGATTTGGCACATGGGGAAAGTGTTGGATGGGAAGGAACATTTTCCTCATCTATGGCATCCGATGGGAGGGTGGGAAAACAGAAAACATGGAATCAATGTATAGTGTAAAACAAAACTAAACCCTATGACTTACAGTAACTTCAGGGCAGGACATTTGTCGTACTTGTTAAAATACTCGTTTCATTTGTCAGTGGGATCTCCATTGTGTCAGTATAAACATCCCCGGATGTGTGTCTTTCATTTGGCTGAAGGAATGCAGATCTGAATGACCCCTTACCAAACTGTATGCCTGTTCAGTTAAGGAAAGCTGTCAGTCCGTGTGGGTGTAATTGTGTTGAAAGTGACTGATCATAAGAGGGCCTCCTTTGGTTTCTACCCCCAAATTGTCAAAAGTCAGGTTGATTCACACAAGCAGAACTCTGCTTTGAGAGCAGAGTTTACCTCGCGTGAGCAACATTTCTCACTCGCAGCTGCCTGTACTACTCTCGAATGTTGAATTTGTGCATGACAGACTTGTTTTGTGAGTGGGCAGTTAATACCTGCTCGTGTGAAATTATATTTTAACTTGTGTGTTTAATCGCACTTGCAACTTTTGACATAAAAGTGACACCATTGATTTTAATATTAGACAAGGGTCAGGTCATTCAGTTTATTAGAATAAATGAACATTTTTGCGGGCTATAAAAGTATTTTCCGACTGATTTCTTTTCATAAGTCAAAAGACAAATTGCATTTATGTGTATGGAAAAAATACATATGTATCTTCCATATCTCCATCATCCAACTGCTTATCCTAATCAGGATCGCAGGAGCTTATGCCAGGCAGCACAGGGCTGAATGGGATGCCAGTAGATCACAGGGCACATACACACACTTTAGGCAAATTAGACGCACCAGTAACCTGAACTGCAGACCACCTTTTATATATATTATTAACATTTGAGTGGCTTCTCTTACTTATTCACTGATATTATCATTTAATGATGTAGTTTTAACTATAACGTAACAACTTAAAACTTAACAATTACAGGTTTTATTACATTTTCATTGAATAATAATTAATCTACTGACAGTCTATATATTTTCTTAGTCACAATTAATCTCATAAACTGAGTGATTATTTAAATGACAATTTAAATGATATCAGCAACCATTAAAATAATCTGTCAAAGTTACCCATCAAAATCAGTGGGTAGGCTCTAAACAAAATCTAACATAATTGTTTCCATTACAAACTAAGTCACACCAGATCAGTCTTGCCTAGTCGATTTGAATTCTCATTTATAATCGCATTTTTCCTGTTCCGCCCTGTATTACATCCTAACTTCCCAAATTCTTAAATAAGCTATTTTAACTTTAGGATAACTGTTAAACTGTCCTAACTTTCATTAGCCACCACATAGTGCTAGCTATAGCTAAACTTATTCAATCCATATGGCTGCTCTTTTATTGCTTTTTCATAACCAACAAAACGTACGGAGCCCAGCTCGTGACATAACGATAGAAATGATGTATATCATGGCCACACTTTAATATATCGTGGGAATGACTTACAGTAGTCCCCCTTATCTGTGGGTTCAGTTTTCCACGATTTACCTCTGTCCAAAAAAGAATGTTAAATGTGTAACCAGTAAATTTTTTCACATTTCATTCATCCTTTGATGGGTATAAGAAACATGATTTATATTTAACCATATATTTTTTCATTGCTCTATCATCGCTTAAGAATTAGGCTAAAAGGTCAGAATCCCTTTCATTTGAGAGAATGTAGGACTGCACAGTAATGTACAATGTACTTATTGTTACTGTATTTAATGTTGGTAATGTCTTACTGTGTGTGATTTATCAGTCAAATATATGCACACGAAAATCACGCTATATATGGGGTCCACAGATTGTTTGCTATTATCGTTTCGGCTGTCCATGTATTACCTGCATATACCAGGGGACAACTGTAGTAAAACATGGCCACGATATTGGCCTATATAATTTTTATCGTTATGTCATGAGTGGAGCTGTGTAGGCTAAAGTTAGAAGACTGAGATTTTGGGAAGTTAGGAAGCTTGTGTAATACACTTTTCCTGTCTTAGGATAGGAACAATGACTCAGTTAGATGTTGGGTTTTGTTTTGAGCCCGCCTACTGTGTTTGATGGCTAACATTGACAGATAATTTTAATGGTTGCTGGCACCATTTCAGTTGTAATTGAAATAATCATTTAAACAATAATTTAAACAATTATTTAAATAATCTTAAATGAATTTAAGAAGCGGCAGAAGAGAGAGTAACTTTCTTATGTATGTGTGTTTTTTAGCTACTTATTAGTACCTCTAAATTTTGAAGACTCCAATTTGAGTTTTACTTGCTCGCTGTTCGCACCGGTGGAGTTAAGTTCACCATTTAAAAGATACATTTGTAATGTGTCATGTAATGAGCGATTAAAAAGGAAAGGATTTCATTTAGTCATTAAGGAATTTGTCATTTTCTTCTTGTTTTTTGACTTCATAATGCATAGTTAATCAACAGCATTAAACGCACGTTCTTGCCAATGCGTTGTCCAAATTGGGTGCCCGGTCGAAATATACGGAGTTGACTACGGTAACCTCAAAAGCCAAAAAAAATCATTACAGGATCTGATGAACAATGTAACACAGAAAACTCAATAAACTCATTGTGCTGACCCAAAACGAGGTTCTATGGCAGGCCGTGTTAGTGTGCATTAACACAATTAAAAAATAATAATGCATTATAATTATAAAATTAATCTATCCATTCTCTATAACTGCTTATCCTATTCAGGGTCACATGGGATCCAGAGCCTATCACAGAGACTACGGACACAACCCAAGACAGAGCGCCAACCCATAGCAGGGGGCACACCATTCACACCTATGGGCAATTTGGCAACTCCAATTAACCTCAGCATGTTTTTGGACTGTGGGGGGGGGGGGGGAACCGAAGTACCTGGAGGAAGCCCCACAATGACAAGGGGAGTACATGCAAACTCCACATACATGGAACCATGGTGGAGACTCGGCTCCTGGTCCCAGGGGTGTGAGGTAACTGTGTTAACCACTGCACCACCAGACGCATTAATATTGACAGCCCTCATTTTTGTTTTTATTTTCATTAAACAAACCTCTGACTTTCAGTTGGTCTGTTTTAGTACCTCTTAATATAAGTCTTTACTGATTTCATTATTTTTTTTGTCATCATCATTGTTGTTGTTTTGGCTTTCAAGCAGATCCAGCAAGGATCACTACTATGAGTATGACTATTTCTAGTAAATTACCCTTAGTTTGTAATCATGTGTGAGAGCGTGTGCATGTGTGACCTATAATGGACTAATATCCCATCTGGGGTGTATTCCTGCTTTGTGTCCCCCTGTGCTGGATGAACAATTGGAAGACTGATGGATGTTATAATTTTCCCTTCACAGTAATGACCTTGGATGGCTGTGGATTGACACTATCTTCGGTAAAAGCATGCCGTTGCAGTTCTGTCTTCTCTTGACAAGGGTGATGCATATCAGTTACCAGGTTAAGTTTTCATCTGCATCTTGTTAGAAAGGTCTTGCTTCACAAATAGATACACAGTGTATGAAAAGTGTCTTCTCAATAGCTTCTCTGCAATTTACACAAGTATTCTTTCCATCATTCTGCAGTTTTTGTAATTGCTTTGCCTCTGGTTTTTGTAAATCACTGAGCTTCAGTGTTGACTTCATTCTAGATAGAAATAAAGGCAATGTGAAGTTAGAGAATTTTTGACTGAAGAATTTGAGGACATTATTTTGGTTTTATTTACGTTGGACTTCCTTTGATTTATCCAATTATTACTTTGTTGAAAGAACTGGAATGTAGCAGGTGTAGAGTTCATGTTTGGGTTTTAATGTATGGATTCAAATATGGGCACAGAATGAAAATCAATAGTTGACATTGCACTGACATGTCTATTAGAGGATACTATACACTTTCATGCCAAGTCATTTTGTTGACATCCATGTGTTCAAGAGTAATACTGCGTTCCATTTGAACTTATAACTCGGAAATTGAGTTCCTAGTCGAAATTTCAAATGGAATGCCCCCTGAAGGCAGAATCCTGACTCATGAAGTCGGAGGAATCTACAAAACCCCGACCGCAGAATTCAAAGTAGCTGCCCCCTTTATGAAAAGAAGTTGAAGCTGTAGTTTTATGCTGTTTATTAGCCCTTACATTTTATTTGTCACCCATTAGATTGGTCGTACGCAGAGCACTGTTCAACTACTATCTGCGGATGTGTTGCTACCGTGTTTGTATGCACTAAATACCACATAATACATTGTTATCAACCGGTATTGCTAACAATAGCTAACAATAAACCTGGCTAGAACTGGAGATTATTTCAGAAAGCAGGATTTCTTGCTTAGCCGGATAATTTGTTGGCTTTAAGGTAGTCTGGGCTAAATGTAAGTGAAGGACAAGAAAGCCAGGGTAAACCTGTTTAGACCAGGGTAAATTAAATCCGGCAAGTTATCCAGCTAAGGAAGAAATCTTGCCTAATGAAACAGGTTCCTGGTATTACTAAATGGCTTTCCGACTTTCTGTACTGGACCGCAATTAACTCTTGTGTGATGTGATTCCTAGTTCCAAGTTCCGACCTTCGAGGTAAATGGAACGCAGCATAACTTCTCTGTAGTGTGGTAGGATTATTAATTTCTTAGATCATGAGATCAATTAAGAATCTCATGCCACATACTACAGAAAGCTTCAAAAGAGTTTCAGTCTGTTCAGGTGTGTGAATTTACTTCCATGGTGTCAGATTGTTAAATGGTAAAACAAGTTCTACATGAACTCCTTCATCCACCTGCCTTGATTTAAGGTGTATTCATGCTAGGCGATCCGTACTGTGACCTGGCACGGTATAGTGTATTATGCCCGAGCCTGCTTGAAGAAGTGGTGCTCGGGCACAGTTAGCGATTACACTAGATATGTACCATGACCAAGCACAGAACACAGACATCATGTAAGTGATGCAATCGGCACATACATGCGCGCATGCACACTACAATGAACTGGGCCCAGATAGAATGGGTTGGGTAGGCTGTATAGATCGGGTAGTGACAAACATTTAACAAACATTGCAACAAATGGATCACTTTGGTGTTTGGCAAATATGCAGTGTTTGCTGGAAATTTAGGCGGACTAAAATATCCAAAAACAACTGGATGCAACACACAAAACTCCGAGATATTTGGTAAAATACGGGACTGACACTTGCAGTACGATTAAATAGAAATCACTTTGTTGCATACCCGATGAATTGATAAGAGGGCCGTTTATGATCCCACACAAAACGACTCCAAATAAGCCACAAAATAAGGCATTAATCATGGACTCCTTCATGCTGTGCAATCACACTTCTCGTCCTATGTTTTCTTCACCACATGAATGACGAATGTATGCTCAGGCCCTGAAAGTTACGTGCAATATGAGCGCAGACCAGCCGGGGGGTAGGGTGGGGGGACAGTCGTGGTGGGGCATGATACAAGGCAACCTGGCCAAGTGTGAGTATGCCTTTACATGAACCTCCTGTGTGCACTACATTTAGTATGTCTTGATTCCATGTTGCACTGTTGGTATATTGTCATTCATAGTTGCTTGGTTATGTACTAATGTTTGTGAACAATTGTGAAGCCAAGAATTTCATTGCCCTGCCTACAGCCAGCAGTCGGAGTACATGACAATAGGAACCTGTGAACTTTTGAAAGGTGTTTGTAGTTGTTAACAATTTTACAAATATGACTTCTGTTGGTTTTCTAATTCATTAACAAAGCCTTAAATGATGTCTTGGGAAGCACTACTCTAACTGAAACTGACAAACTGATGGGTTTGTTTCCACTTATGGCTCACACTATGGCATTACAGTGTGGTTATTAAAGGTTAGATTTTAAATGATGCTCTGCTAAATCACTTAAAGACATGCAACAACACTACTTTTTATGTCTAGGACACCATACTACTCAAATCTAATTGTAGATTTCGATTTAATAAAGTGGACTGAATAGAATTTGTTGGAAATAATCCTAGGGTCACAGACAAGATTTCAAGTATGGTTTTAGGCTGTTGCTGCAATCAAATTTATATGTGACTTATCAACCTATGCTAGACAATTAAAATGCACCTTCATGTTCCAGAAATATGCCCTTATCTCAAGCACTTATATAAAAATCTCAGTCTGAATCCATTGGAGCAGATTTTCCTGAATAAACTATTCTCTTTAAATCTTTCAGTATAAGATTTAAGTGAAATATTTCATCAAGCAGCGGTCAGCCTTTTTATAATGCAATAATTACTATAATATGCACCTATCTGAGTTAAAAAAATACCAGGGCACTAAAACAGCATTCAAAGTAATGAATGACTTTTTCCATCTCACCGTGGAATCTCTTTGCTTTCGCTTTTGACTACTTTGTTGGACTCACTAAACAGGTATTCTCTTGTTTTCAGGTATTATGCAGCTGAGTGTTACCATTTTGTTTGAGTAAATTCTGAGCTCATGAATAACCAACAAAACCTAGACATCACTTTTCACTGACCCTGATTCATTGTCCGCTGTAATTAAAAAAAATAATCTGCTCTAAAATCTAAGTTACCTAATCATTTCTGAATTTAGAACTTTAGGGAAAAGTATTTTAAGGTACCTTGCTTGTAAAAAATACTGTTTGATAACCTTCAATTAACTGAATAATTTAGGAGAGGTAGCATTTAAGGTATGCAGCAACCACTTGGGGTTAATACCACCAACTTTTTGGTCACACATTTCTACATGTATCACAACCATCTTTTGTAGATAAATAAGATTTAATACTTTAGTAAGTTTTAAAAGCATCTGGGCCTTGTAATAGTTTGTCTCTCTGGTGGACTTTGATAGTCTTAACTGCTTTCACATAATGTGGCCCTCAAAAGAAAAGACTAACCTTAATAAAGCATCATTCCCAAGTATTTTTTCAGTGCTTCAAGTTTTGTCTTTTGTTTTTCATTTTGTCTCTTGTTTTCTGAGTTCCACTCTATAGCTGATGCTTGTGGCTCAGCTGTTTGAAAAGGAAATTTAAGGTCAAACAGGCCTTTGTAAATAAATGCGTAATCTTTCTCTACTCTGCACCGAAGTTTGGATGAGGTAAAACTAGGAATATTGAATTCCACATTATGTCCACATTATGTCCACATTAGCAAGTGCACAAACCATGGTTAGCTACATTTCTTTTATGTGGAATGAACCAACACACAGTTCATTCACTTTTGTTACTGGAGTGGAATTGCAAATATTTACGTATTTCTGGAAAAAAAAAACTATATATTTTGAACATGCTTGCTGACAAATATTTTGTTCACCCTTACTATCTTCGCCAGCAGCTGTTGACTATGCCTGTGTTTTAAATATTTGCATTAATTTTGTAAGGAATGGCTTTGCATTCACAAATTTGCCAAACTTGCCCAGTTATCGCTGTTGCAGGTGTAGGTCATAATAATCTGTTATTAAGTGTCATTGTGGCTGGTTTTTGTTGCACCCAGTGAGCACCATGGTAAAAGAAGCTGGAGTCATGCATTGGGCCAGTTTCTGTAGGTAGATGGCTAGAGCTGGAAGAAGAGCTTGGATCTAGGAGCCTTTAAAAGTAATCTGCATGTGAAATGACGGTGAATGTAGGAGATGAGAGGTACTCAGATGTCATCTACAGAAATTAGCATAGCTAAGGCGGTAATGACATTTTCTCTCTTAGTTGTCTTAAATAAATCTAAATTTGTGTAGGAAAAATGCCTGTGCTCCACACTGTTAAATTACAATGATAATCAAATGTTAGCAAGGTAAACTTGCTCTTTCTAGAAAAAAAAGAATCCCTTGTAGCTTTCTTCAAGAGCATTTTGTTTAATCGGTTATAATTATGTTTCTGCTATGAAAACAAGCCAGGTTTTACTTTAGATTAGTCTGCACACTCCATGGGCCTGCTCAAGATAAGCTGTTGGTAGATGGTTGATTTAGTCTGTATCAAGGGCAACTCAACTTTGAGTTGAGTATTGGGGGGGGGGGGGAGTTGAGATCTCCACCCATTTAAGGGCATCCAGGGGGTTGTATTGTCTGCTTTTAATTATTGGGGGTTACAACCCCCCATCCCCCCATAATTTACACCCATGGCCTGTATACTGAGAATTTTAAAAGTTTAAAAACCTTTCACATTTTCGGTAAGATCCATATTGCATACCAAATAATATTTGGTTCTGGTTTGTGTGTCTGGGATTCAGTTTAGTAATATTTAGATCAGATTGACCGTAGGCATTTAAAATCTGACCCTAGCAGATTCTGATGTATGCTAGCTTTTTAAAAAATGTATCTACTGCAGGCGCTTATTTTTTTGTTAGATAAATTATTGATCTGTGTTGTGTAGCCAGCAAGTGACCTTGTTTATTGCTCTTCATCATTGTAATTGTGTTTTTCCCCAGAGGCTGTTTGTTTCTCTTGCTAATGAATTCAGCTCTAGCTCTACCATTTGCAGCTTTTTCCAGTCTTCTGCTAACTACTCCTTCTACTTTTGTGTAAGTATAGGTTTCTTAAAGGTACCGTCTTCTATGTCGCCAAAACCCCAATATTATCAGTTGTTAGTTGTATCAGTTGATAATTGTACATTTATGGACATTATATGCCAGACATGGAGCTTGTGTATTATCCCTTCAATTTTTATGGGTCTTCACTGGTTAACCTATTAGTTTCCTCCCATGGTCCAAGTAAGGGTTCTACTGGTGATCTGGATCCTAAACTTCTCTTAGCATATGATTGCCAAATTGTATATATACATTATATTGCCAAAAGTATTGGGATGCCTGCCTTTACAAACACATCAACTTTAATGACATCCCATTCTTAATACATAGGCTTTAATATGGAGTTGACCCACCCTTCGCAGCTATAACAGCTTCAACTCTTCTGGGAAGGCTTTCCACGAGGTTTAGGAATGTTTAGTGGAATTTGTGACCATTCTTCCAGGAAAGCATTTGTGAGGTCAGGTACTGATGTTGGGCGAGAAGGCCTGGCTTGCAATCTATGTTCCAGTTCATACCAAAGGTGTTCTATCGGGTTGAGGTCAGGACTCTGTGCAGGCCAGTCAAGTTCCTCCACACCACACTCACTCATCCATGTCTTCATAGACCTTGCTTTGTGCACTGGTGCACAGTCATGTTGGAACAGGAAGGGGCTATCCCCAAACTGTTCCCATGAAGTTGGGAGCATGAAATTGTCCAAAATGGCTTCATATGCTGAGGCATTAAGAATTCCTTTCACTGGAACTAAGGGG
>JAAGVU020000025.1:2765216-2805547 GCA_011763525.2 Mormyrus iriodes
GCTTCATATGCTGAGGCATTAAGAATTCCTTTCACTGGAACTAAGGGGCCAAGCCCAACCCCTGAAAAACAACCCCACACCAATCCCCCCCCCATGCCCCCCCACCACCAAACTTTACATTTGGCACAATGCAGTTAGACAAGTACCGTTCTCCTGGCAACCGCCAAACCCAGACTCGTCCATCAGATTTCCAGACAGAGAAGCGTGATTCGTCACTCCACAGAACACGTCTCCAGTGCTCTAGAGTCCAGTGGTGGTGTGCTTTACACAACTGCATCCAACGCTTTGCATTGTACTTGGTGATATAAGGCTTGGATGCAGCTGCTCGCCCATGGAAACCCATTCCATGAAGCTCTCTATGCAGTGTTCTTGAGCTAATCTGAAGGCCACATGAAGTTTGGGGGTCTGTAGCTATTGACTCTGCTGAAAGTTGGTGACTTCTGCACACTGTGCGCATCAGCATACGCTGTCCCTGCTCTGTGATTTTACGTAACCTACCACTTCGTTGATGGTGGAATATTTAGTAGCGAGCAAATTTCATGAATGGACTTATTGCACAGGTGGCTTCCTATCATGCTACCACGCTTGAATTCATTGAGCTCCTGTGAGCGCCCCATTGTTTCAGAAATGTTTGTAGAAGCAGTCTGCATGCTTAGGTACTTTATTTCATACACCTGTGGCCATGGAAGTGATTGGAACACCTGAATTCAGTGATTTGGATGGGTGACCCAATACTTTTGGCAATATAGTACATGTAATTACCCTGTGATTGATGTGCAGTTTGTACCTTGACTGGTACAAATTACTTCCTTGGATGAGCTCCAGATCCCCATGACTCTGAATGGATACATGATTGTTCTTTACTATATTGGCAATTTTTTATTATTTCTAGAAAATAAACTGTAAAGTGTTTGTTGCCACTAGCTAGTAAAATGATGTATACTAACTAAATTTTCACTTATTGACCTTCTGTCAGATTGTGAAAAGCAGAATTTGATTAGGAATAAGAAACAGCCAGAGATGCTACTCTTGTATTCAGCTGGCAGATTTCTCCCCTCCCTGACATCAGAGATGTTAACTGAGGACACACAACTGAAGATGCGTAGGTTGACTAACACTGGCATAAAGCGCTGGCGCTTTGGGTAAATGACTGGCCTCATTACAAAAAAATGGCTAGATCTTCATGACTTCTGTGATTTTCATGACATCAGCAGTTTTCACAAATGGCTTAACCTGAGCTATGTCAGCATGGTTTCTGTATCTGAATCTCTGATATCCGAAAAGACCAGTGTGAGCCACCAATAATAATACATTATTGGTAAAATCAAAAACTCTATTTCTTTTGAGATACCTGGTTGTTGTGATAAAGTTACCATTGTCCTTTGGTGTCAAACCTTTCACAGAATGTGTAAAATGTGTACAGATCTTTTTTACTGAGAGGAAATCATCACGTTATGTTTAGTTAAATGTCCTCTGTGAAGGCTGGGGCTCACTGTTGATTTAGTTTCTTTTCTCAATAATCGCAAAAGCGAATGCATATTCTCAGAGCTGGATGAGGTCCATGTGGTACCCTAGGCAATCCACATTGCTGGCAGTGAAACTTGGCGGAGGTGGTGCTGTCGATCTACTAAGTGGGCGTACCCTCAGAAGATGGCACCCCAGGCGTCCGACAATGACACCTACTGGATTGACCAGCTCTGCATATTCTGTGACTTAAATGTGTCAACAAAAAATTTTGTCTCCGTGCTTTTCGTATTATACACTACATCCATCAGGTTTCTTGCTTAGTTTTGCCCAATGGCATTGACAACAAGGTTACAAACATTTTGTAAAAACAACCAATAGAAAGATTTTGTTAGAAGAAAAATAATAGCATTAAGTTATTCAGTTCATGAGGATGGCATTAATCTATGCAGAATTCTTCATTAGGCTTTTTATAAGAAAGGTTCTACTGAAGCCGTAAACGCGTTCATGTTGGTTTTACTTTAATTTTACTCTATGTATTTAAATGATCTAAAGAATTTTTAATATTAACTGAAAGATAAATCAATGTAGCTACCTTTTAAAAGTATGAAGTCTGATTTTAACCTTAAATCAGACATTTAATGTCACCTTTGTTTTTGGATACTGCTACTTCAAAAGAACATCAGGATTAGTCTCCCTACTCTTTGCACTCTTTCACCATTTGAAATGCAAATCTACTGAGGGGGATATATATTATAAAATGTTTTCATAACATATGATTCAACACTCAACACCTACTACACATCACAGCCCATTCTTGGTTCAGTGATTAATGTGTCTTGGATTCACGGCTGACATGCTTGAAGAGTATTAGTTAAGTATCTTCTTAAGAATAGCTGGTAACTATATTTTCATGCACCAACAGGAAGGTTTGAAATAAAGAGTGTTGAACTCAGGTATAAAGGTATAAAAATAGTCCAGTATAACAGTGTTCATATGTTAATATGAACTGATCCTTGAATCCAAGATCCAAGTGATGATTCTCATCAGAGTCGTCTACTGTTGTGTCTTTTACACAGAATCCATTCTTAAAGGTTGTATACAGAAAGGCAAGAAAGAATGAAATAGGAAATGCCCTGGTGCATATTTGCATCATTTATTTAAGTATCCTGTGACTGACAGACTGCCAAAAGTGCTTTAGTTAAGCATGTAACAATGAGATGGGGAAATAACTTGGGCAGAATGATTGTAGACAGATTTTGCTCAGATTATTTCAGTGCTGTGGCAAAACCAGGCACAACCTCGCTCCTTTTGTTGGCTGATATTCCAAGTGTCCAAATAAACTGCTGAGAGGATTAACCACCCATCTTTAATTCCTTTGTTAAGAGGTAGGAGGTTGGATCGTTTGAATCATTTTGTAATCAGATCCCTCCCTCGTGCTACAGATGAGTGAATGGTGCTAGTAGATGAAGCAGGAAGGGTGCACTACGGTTGATGTGGCATTTGCAGGGTCTGTGCTCCACCTCCTGCCAGTGAACTTCTGTGAGACAGACATCTGGGGCCAGGGCTCCCTCTGTGTGGCAAGAGCTGATTAGATTACAGCAGGAAGGCTTTACTCAGCCACCCGCCGCTCACCTCGCCTGCACTTTCCTAACCTCTTCTTGCCCCCTCCATCCATCAATCCCCCTCCCTCCCATGCCCATGCCTCACACAGAACAATGGCAGCACCACACAAGTGCCCAGGAGCATCTTTTATTTTATTATAGCCCTAAATCTTCATCACTCCCATAGGCTTGGGAAAAAGAAACATATGTATCTGGGACAAAAAACAACTACAAAAGTTTATCTGTGTTTTTTTGCCATTCTGCCCCCCTTTGATCCCCCTGTGAAACAGCTGACCTTCCCTATAATCCAGTTGAACAATGGTGCTTGTGTATTAGCAGAAAGTGTGACCTCGGTGCAATGCCGAAGTGGTAATTGGGAGCATCAGGAGAATACCCAGTGGGCCTGTACCGTTTCAGGCTGATTACTATGGACTAACATTATTGTGTTTATTAAAGTGCCTTGCTGCGCCATCCCGCCAGCAAGAGATGAGCACTCACAGGCCCCCACTGTCCTACATATATAACCTAAACACACACATGTGCTCACAGTGTTAAAACTATGGTTGCAACCAAGTCTTCATTTTCCATAATACAGGGGAGTAGATGAGCAGCCCCTCTCCAAGTGGTAGAGTCCCGGTCTTCCTTGAACTGCGGCTAATTACGCAGAACTATCTGGTACCCAGTTTGGCAACGTGTTAGAACAGATGAACAGTGACAGCAAAAACACAAAGTGGCATAAGGAAGGCATGAATTTAAAGGAAGAGAGCCCTGGAGGAGGATCTCACAAAATACTCTGAAATGATGGATATACTGTATAGTAAGTATTGAGTAAGAGCACAGCAGGGGGGCAGTGGTTAGCAGGGGTGCTGTAACACTTCTGATATTTTGATTTTTGAAGTTGCCAGCATGTAATTGTCATGATTAACATATGCTATATCTCACATAATGTTTTCCTGATTTTCGTTTTAATACAAGTTGACCTTATTCGTTATCAAACTATGCCAAATAAATAAGAGCAGGCAATTAAGAAAATAGCCATATTTTAGAATAAGCAACAAAGAGATAATATAAGGCTTTTAAAAACGATTGTTGGGCAACTGGTAGGGCTGAGTGATATGGCAAAATATTTTATCACAATTTTTTTCATATCAGTCAATATTCTGAATTATCACAATATATAATTCATTATTTCTTTACTCCAAGGCTCCTTAGGATTCACTTCGAACAGAACATGAAGACATTGAATGGATTACAAAGTGAAATTTAATTTAAATAAATTAATCATACAAAAAAGGGTGCAGTGTTGTTATAGTTTTGTTAAAAAAAATAAAAAATATATATATATTATTTCTGATAATATTATACATTATATTATTGCTGAAATCGTTTAATTTTAGTTTTCAGTGGCGTTTTTTTTAGTTCTTATTTGAAAGATATATTTCAATTTAGTTTTAAAATATTTTAGTTGCAGTTTCAGTTAAAGTTTAAGTAATTTGGAAGGACCGAAAATTTTACTTTGTCTTGCATTTAGAGAATCCTACACAAATACACAGTGCACATTACGATATGTACTCAGAATGGACAAGATAAGTTCCAGGTATTATATCATCTAAAAGCAATATACTGCATTACTCCTTTTTTGTTTCCATCACAGAGGAAAAATGAACAAAACATTATATTAGCTAAACTATTTAAAAACAGCAATGGACAAGTGTGCCCATACTGCCAACATCCTTTTGACCTGATATAATCATTGCGATACAGTCACATGACCTTTCACCACGGGCAGATTCATTTCGTTTCCACTACCCCGTCTGGCTGCTTAACTTTTTTTGTGAGTATATTTCAGTTAGTATTGGAACCAATATTTCAAGTTTTCGTTTAGTTGCAGTTTTCAAATTTTGTTTCATATATTACTTCATTTCAGTTTACAAAAATGTTTTCTTCTGTTTTTAGTTTTCGTTAATGATTAATAGGGTGTAGCACCAGAAAACGTCGACAGTATGGTGCTGGATTTTTTTCTCCGACTGCATCACTCTTCGTTCCAGGGAATGGGTTTGACATACAGTGGGACTCCCGTGTTCGTGGTTCCAGTAACTGCAGTGTCAGTTATCCATGGTTTACTGTGGTTGGAAAATGCCAAAAATAAACAGTTCATAAGTTTCAAACGGCCAAACGAGTACAGGCTGTAACATGGTGAAATCCGCCAGCCCAGTACATGACTCATCTCCCTTGTCTCTATACCCATTCTTCCCTGCAGAACTGCAGCGTTCTCACTGATCACATTTGTTGCCATGTTATCGCAGTGTTTGTGTTATAAAAATGTATAAAAAGCAAGACTTTCATTGCTTTGTCATCCCTTGATACATGATGATATTATTTTCATTGTTTTAAACTTTACCATATGTATGTAGATGAAAATCACATGGCATATGGGGTCTGTGGATGATTTGCTATTATTCATGGTTTTGGTCATCCCTGGTAGGTCTTGCAACGTATAACCCATGAATATGGGGGGGACTAGTGTAGTAGAGTTGCCACCCATCCTATATTTTATATATTTGTCTCATATTTGAAAATGAAATGCTGTGTTCTGTTTTGAACCATGACAGGATGCTACTTGTCCCGTATTTTGCAATTTCCCACTCCCCCATTCACGTAAATGTTGCCATAATTTTTCTTTGGAATTATAAGGTAGGAGTAGTGCTGGATGAAATGTCAACGTATTCTCATAAAATTTAAACAATAAGAAAATTAGAAACTTTGATAAACTGTCTATAAGGAGTATTGCTTGATAACACACACATAAGTACATCACAAGAACAAATGCAATTCCAACCAAACGTGGTAGTCTTTGAAGAACAGGTAACCCATAAACACACTGCAATGTTGGTTGAATTAGCAGAGCATGCCATATACTACTGTTTTAGTAATACTGTGGAAGAGATGAGTGCTCCTTCAGAGGAAACTTCAAGTGTCTGCACAGAAAGTGACAGTACAGCAGCCACAACATCTTGTACAACATATTTTTTACAAGGAGATATCGTAGATAAGGTAAAAATATGTCAGTGATGTGGTGGTACTTTGGCAATTTAAGCTCACACATGCAAAAACTTGCACTAATTAAAATTTGAAATTCTGCGAACCTTTTTCAACCCTTGAAGCATTGCCATCCAGTTGAACAGGGGTTCTTAACATGTGTTGCAACCCCTTTGTTGGTCACGACATAATTCCAGGGTGTTCGTGAGAGTTGTGAAAAATACGGTGTATTATAAACTTTTCCGAAAACTTGTGCCAAAAAAAACTGGAAATACTGTGAACCTGTTTCATCATCTGAAGCATTGCCATCCAGTAGAACATACAAAATGCAAGCACTTAAAGGTGCAGACTTAAAGGTTTATTAAACTTCCCACTTTCAATCTGAAGAAATATGAGGCATCCCCTTGTGTCTCCGACGATAAAATTTGTCGAATTGAGGGGCACATCGCGAAAAATTGCATCCCATACTGGTTCAAAATGGGACATGGCATTTTACTTTTTTGATATGGTACGATCCCATAAACATATGGGACAGGTTGCAACTCTACATAAGGGACGGGTGGCAACCAGATCCAATTGCACTTGCAAAAATGGATAGATTCTTCAGAAGTAGTGGTGAAAAAGGGAGAGCAAATGATAATTTAGAAAAACACCAAAAATTATCAACATTTGCAAAATAATTTAATGCCCCAAAAAATGGCCCGGACTTTTAGATAAAGAAAACCTGTTCGACTGGATGACAGTGCTTAAAAGTGGTGAAATAATTTTGTAGTATTTCCAAAAAAATATTGACGCTGGTGAGCTGTCACTTTCTTCACCAACACCTCAAGTTTCCTCTGAGTGAGTGGTAATCTCCTCCATGAACCACATATATTAGTTGCATGTGGCATGCTCTGCTAACTCAATCAAACTTTAATTTTAAATAATGATCTGTGTGTATTGTTTAGATCATTAAGCCCTTTACTTTCATGAAGATATAAAATAGAGCAAAAAACAACCACAGAGAAAAGTGGCTGAAATTGCCAACACATACCAATGTAGCTGGGCAATGTCATATAGTATTTGAAGTGTATCCCACTGAATTGGTGTGAGGCTGGAGGATTGTGAGCAGTGTAGCAGGTGCCAAGTAAAGCTTCTGGCTATGTTTGCGAGTGTGGCCAATATCAGCCAATTACTACTACTAATAATTATTATTGATCTCTGTAGGGAAATTCTCTTTATGACTCCTCCAACTTGCTCTCTGTAGGTGAGGGGAGGTTGCCTGTGAAGGGCAGCCACCCATTGCAGCGGCCAGGGAGGTGGGGGTTAAGGGCCATGTGCAAGGACCTGCAGATGTGCTGAGGATGGGCTTGAACCAGTTACCTTCTGATCACAGGCACAGAGGCTTACACCACTGAGACATGCCCCCCATTTTTCCTCTTTTCTGACACTCTCATAAAACGGACCACAAAATATGTTGTTATGTGACATGTTTTCCTGGGACAGGAATATGTGATATCATCTGTAAGTATAGGAAAGGCATGATATTCTGACCTTATTTTGACCCCCCCCCCAACACATCAGTCATCAGTCATTGCGACACACACTGTATAGTATTACTTTCTCAACAGGTGTGCACAGGGGCGTTGGAGAGGCATGGATACCCTGGCAAATTCAGGGGGACCCCCAGGTATGCACATTAAACAGTGAGTACAGCAAATGTTAGGCTGCAGGTACAATATTGGACAGGATGATCTGTTGTTATGACTGCAAAAATCTTGGAAAAAATGTCTTTTTGTAGGTTCAGGGTTTGGTCTTATTGTATAAAGATATTATATTTTACACTATACACTATTAATACTGTAAAGATATAATTATTATTTTGGCTAAAAACTGTCAAACAAGTAAAATTCTCTTATTTTAAGCTATGTATTTATACTATTAATAATTGCTATTTTTAAGCTTTTGTCTATTTTGTTATTTAAAAGCAGACGTGGATGAGACTAAGAAAATGAAGAGCAAATGCCTTACCTCAAAGTCCATAACGGGGATTGCAACAGCTGAGGACAGGGAAAGGAAACATTCATACAGACAAAGTAAGTAAGTAAATGCAGAAAAGATACTCAAAGGTGAGCTTTGCTTCCTTTAAATAGACCAGTGACTTATTGCAGCTAATATTATTAAAGTAGGCCAGTCTCCATTTGTGGGATTTTCTTGATTTTACAGACAGTGTGAGTCCATTTGTGATCTTAATTGTTTTACAGAAATTTGAATGGATTTTTTTTATTGATTCCTCAGTTGTGTCTCAATTTGTTATTGCTGGTTGGGGTGGGCTGGTCTACATCATGTAACTCCTGGGCTGAAAACTCACTCAGCCCTGCCTCTGTGTGCCCTTAAGGCGGGGGTGGGCAATCTAATTCAGAAAGGGCTATTAGATATGTGGGTTTTCGCTGCGACTTCATAATTAGAGCACTGATTGGCTGAAGAGTCCCCACACACAGCGCTTGAAGAGCTGACCTAAAGGTTATCCCAAAAACCTGCATGTAAAATGGCCCTTTGCAGATAAGATTGCCCACCCCTGCCTTAGCGCCTGTTTGCACAACAGAATGATCCCTGGGTGAAAATCATTCCTTTCCCCCAAATGGGTGCAATGAGCAGGCTAGTGTGGTACCCAAAAGCAAGTTGTAGGATCTGACTGTCTCTACCTTTGATTTTTCTAGAGTGACCTTGTTTGCTGAGTCCGTATGGATCAATGTAATTCCACTGGTGGCCTCCAAGAGGAAACATAGTGGCAGTCTACGTATATTAAGTCACATAGTCTGACATTTCAGATGTTATCATCATTTAGAAGTAAGAGCATTCTGAGAAGGGTTACACAACATAGTTATGCAACAAGCTACACAAATGATGTAAGTGACATACGGGAAAAGTTTGAATTACATTCCAAATGTGTCCAAAAATCTGCACAGCTAGCAAAGTGGCTGATGGGTTTTAGAATATTTGCTGTAGTGTTCATATTCTGCTTTTGGTTCACTGCCTTCCCGCAGAAGACAGAGAAAATCCCCCTGAACACTCCATGTGAGGCCAAATGGGAATTTGTGCCACAGTCATTTTTCTAAATATTTTTGCCATCCTGTTAGCTTTGTGAGCTAGGTATGAGAAGTTGTGGTCACCAAATCCTCATTTTCAGGATACACAAGTATGTATAAAATTACATTTTCTGTCAAGATTAACAGTGTGACCCTACAACATATAGACATGAGTTATGTGCATTAACCTCTTTGCTAAATCCTCTGACCTTAACCAAGTTTTCACGTTTGGGGTCCCCAGGTCCAGATAAAATCGATCTTTCTGACATGCTAGTAGAAGATTGCTGTAACTTGTCCATCATTGAGCGGTATATTGTGTTAAGTAAGGATCCTGATTGAGCTGTGGGGTAATGCCGGTTTAATGCACATTTTCACCTGTTTCAACACCACTGCCATCCACATTTGCTCGCTGTGGTATTCTATAAACAAGCTGGTGATATCATAGCACAACTAACTGTTGAAGTGACCTTAGTTACTACAAAGGCCCACATAGTGCTCATACGTGGCACCCTGGATACAGTGGTCCCTTGGGAACACCCTTGTTCCACTGAGGACGTGGCAGGGAAGCAGTTCAAAAAAGCAGCTGTACTTTTGGCAGCTGGTCTTGAGATTTTTTTTTTTTTGTTTAACAGATCCCTCAGTGTGCAAGTGGTTGAGAATACCTTTGGCAGAGCTCCACTGTATCTATAATAAGCCCACATGGGCGCCAATCGCATTAAGATGAAGCTCTCTCCCTAATCCTTCGAGAAGGCTCCATCAAACTTGTGTCTCACAAAGAAACTGCAGGTCTCACCCATTTATTTTTACTGGTCCTAATGAATTCGTAGATGTGGATGAAAAGATGCAATCATGAAAAAGAAACAAAGAGCTGTTTTGGAAAAGTCCTACAGTGGAAATTGCAAGCTTGTCTGCCATTTTTCCCCTCAAGATGTCTTTGTCTGATGCAATGAATGTAGTGCATTGTCATGGCCAAGTTTACCAGGGAAAGGTGGTACAATTGATACAGGGTCCACTTTTTTCCGACTCCTCTCTCTGCAAAAGCCTAGGCACTTAGGGAAAGAAATGAACTCAATGCACTTCAAAGGCCCTAGGCGATAAGAACAAATGGAAACTAGGTCACATCAACAACTGATTGATTCTGTAAGATGTGAGCCTAATTAGATGAAAATTTGATGACATTTATGTTGCTGGGACTTCGCTCAGCTTGGAAAACAATGGATGCAAAACCACAAGGTAAGCAGAGAGAGAGCAGAGGGATCAAATATTACTGTGTATCTGGCCCTTTCTCATAGAGCCAGATGACTTTCATTATAGCTCTTAGTTTCTTATAATTGGGGCATTCAACTCCTGCTGTTTATTTATTTCCCCAGCCTAGGACATTTAGTGGAGAGTTGATGAAGCAATTACACTGTACCCTCTTCCAGGAACTGGAGTTAAAGACCTGAGGATGGATTTGAACACAAGAATGTTCTTTATCTGCTGGAAAAAGTATGACAAGAATGAATTATTTTCATCACAGCATAGATACATGAACTAAATACACGACCATCATCATTATCGTTCCTTCTGAGAAGTGTTGCCTTTTCGAGAAGAAAACAGGCCTTCATCATTCATTGCCTGGTTGTAGCCCAAAATGCCCTTGAGGCCCTAATGCACCTCGATTCCAGATCAAACCGAATGTCCATGCTGTTTGTCAGGAAAAAAAATACAAACTTTTCTCTCTTCATTCTCTTTCCCTCAGGATGATTAAATGATCGTGATCTCAGTGCATGTGGGCTTGGGGAAAAAAAAAGCCCCTGTTCAGTGGTAGGATTCATACCACACATTTCAGAGAGCTTGCAGCTCTTCCCTTGACTTTTGGAGCTCTTACGAGGATGCGGTTGGCACATCCTGTAGGGGAGCGTTGTCCTCATATGCCCACTGATTCTAGTATTCTGTGGGAGGACTGGAGCCATTGTTTACAACCTCCTCATCCCCCTCCCTGGCCCATGAAGCCCAGCTTGCCATAAACCCCTCAGTGCCACCTTTAAAGCTCTCCCTTAATGCTGCAGTAAGATGGGAGTGACAGGGTGATTTGCGGAAATACTATAAGTATGTGGCCATCCAAGCACATGCATGTGCAACGTTTTGCTGCCTTGCCTGCATCCCACACAGGCTCGTCTGTCTCTCAGCAACTACTGAGGCTGGTCATTTTTTAAAGTATCCCTTTAGTGCACTTCAAGGACTCACTTATTTATATTCATCTCACCACTGAAAACTAGCCCATTAACTAGTGGACATGTCTATTTTTGTTTTATTCATCATTTGAAATGAAGGGTCCTCATTATGTATAGAGCAGAATGACGCACAAAGGGAACGGAAATAATTATTCTTTAACCATGATTGTAACTGGAAGAAATGTATTTTATCTTTCAAGACAAAGACCTTTGTAGGAAATTAACGACACACTTAACTACACTGATTCAGCATTTGTATGGCTTGGCCAGGAATATTTTGATTGGTTTTGATCAATTAAAATAATTATTTCTAAAGGCACAAAATACCTTTGTTTCCCAGAGTTGGCTATTGTAAAGTATTAACATCCTCTGATAAAGAATGAAAAGATAATCGGCTAGGGAATTTGATGGAGAAACATTTGTGAGTTTAGCTATGTGCGCTTTATTTCAAACACACAGGGCAGCTAAGTCAATTTAGGAGCAGTACAGGACAGTAAATTTGCCAGAGGTAAAACCCATAATGCGCGACTGAATGCCCATTGTTGAATGCCCAGCTGATTAGGCAAAGTCATTCATGAGTTACATGACAACTGTGATATAGAATAGCACTTTGTATGTTGTGTTGGAATGTGCCAAGTGACTCTTCAGAGATCAGAACCATGCAAGCAATTTTTGTCTGTTTAATATACTCATAAACACTTTGCTGTTGGTGTCGCATGACCCAGAACATTTTGCTGGTGGTACACAGCAGAGGTTAATGATTCTTTGGTTAAACTGCTTGAAATTCATATTCATTTTGTTATGTACAGTTTGTTGGATGATTCTAGACCAGTTGTCTATCTAAGGGTACGAATTTAGGTCCTTGAGGAGTTCCATCACCTATTCCAGATACACAGTCATATTGCTCACATGGCTGCCGTGGCCTGAAATCAGTCAGGTCTCCCACAGGATGTGGCTGAGAGTATTTGGGTATTTGTGCTCCCTAGGGTCCTTATGATGATAGCAAGTGTTGAGAATGGGTAAATGATTCACTGGGGGGGGGGCATGCCTTTCGTCATCGTGTCTCCCTCTGGGTCTGCAGGAGGGCAGCAGCAGTGAGTCATGAGAAATAATTGCAGAGTTCCAAATCAGCAAATAGAAAAAGGAAGCATCCACAGGCTGTTTCTAAAACTCTCATGTGAGAGATGGTGGAGAGTGATCTTGCAGCTGTCTGAAGTTGCTGTGACCTCAGAGAATGTGTGAGCGTCTGTGTACGTAAAGGTCACAGACTTTAACCGAATCAAATGAAGTACGATTGCAGTTCAAATTCTTTAACGGTGGAAATTAATTTTTAAACTCTGATCATCTGATTATCTGCAAATTATCAGCTTTTTTATTAGTTGTATCTAATTCCTTTATTCATGCAAAGAAAATATCAATAGCAAGTATTGTTCTAGAATTTCAAAATAGTAAATACTCATATGTCATCCATCCACCTATTTCTCCATCAGGCCAATTGCTAATCCTGATCAGGATCACAGAGGAATTTCTTAATCAAAATTTAGAAATTTACTATGTTAACATCTTCAAAGCATCACCTGGAAGACCCTGCCATTGGGCATTAATGTGTGAATGCTTGTATCCATAACGAGCTGGTGTTCAAATGGGTCAGTGTTCTTGGTGTCCTCAAATTATGTAGCTGTTACTGTTAAGTTGCATTTTTCAAGCAATGTATTAAATGCTGTCTTCATATGATCAAAGGATGTGCAGTCTAGTATTTAGGTAAGGCAGGGCAGGGTGTGGTTGGGCATAGCTGCAGGAAGTGCTGACTGGAGGCAGGCTTGAAAAATATAGTCTTTTGTTACAAATGGTACAAAATATTCTGTTTTACCTTAAATACAAGCCGGCAACACAACAAACATTTTTATGTACACCTTGGAAGAAGTGAGAGTGTATAGAGAAAGTTCAATGTATTGCAAGACACAAAGACCAAAATTGTATGCAGTAATGAGATATTTTCCTTTTAAAATAGGAATGTAACTATTTGCTTATGTGTGATAGTTGATGAAAAGGCTCATTCATCTAGGGCTTGGGTACATCCCAGAAATCTCTTTATGAAGATTTAAAAACATAATGAACTGACCTACTGGCCTTATGTATTATATAACATGGCAAATGTAAATTAAAATTTCGAGGAAAGTCAAAGTTTGTATAGGGTAAAACAAATATAGTGGCTTTCTATTTTGTTTTCCATACATCTTCTGACCACTCATCTTAGACAGGGACACAGAGGGGCTTAGGGTTCATCCCAGGTAATACAAGGGTACAGCCTGAGCAGAATCCCACACTTCAAGATGCATCCATACACACATGCACAAATGTATACACACTCAATTGTCAATTAGACTAGCTGAATGTCTTTTGACTGCAGAAGGAAACATGCATTATATGGGGAGAGCACATAGTAGAGACAAGAATGGGATCCCTGATTCCGGGGTGTAAGGTAACATTTCCACCCTATGAGCTATTGTGATAACCTCTGTTATTATATGAAATGTAGGCTGTTTTAGCTCCGTTAATTTGGCATATTTGTATAAAGGGACCGTTCATGTATACATGAAAAAGGATTATTCTTCTGTGGTAAAAATTTTATGAAAATCATTGACTGTTAGGTTTGTGGAAAAATCTTTAAAGCATTTTCTTACCGTAAGGATGCCTGACTGAGTTAAGGTATGAATCATATTACAGTGACAATATCAGCTTCATGGCACTTTTCCTTTGTTTAAAGATATAGTCATGATGCTGTTTGGTCAGTGCCCTCCCCATCTCTGCCAATACTCCTTATGTTTCATAAATGGATGGATGAAGTATTAATGTATTAATTAAGTATAAAAGACAATGCATGGGGTCTACAAAATTAGCTGTGTTATTTATCCATCGCTAACAGAATGAACGGGTTTGATTTTTTTTTCACTTTATCTGCATAGGCAGCTCTGGAATTGAACATTGTCTGATTATCAAAAAAAAATATGATGCTCAGAATTCTTTTTGTAGACTACAGAATGGGTAAATCTCCTCTGTTAAAGATGATCAACTATGAACCTTAGAACTCACATCAGATCTGCCAGTCTGCTTTAAGTTTAGATTTCATGGGCCGTGTGTGTGTGAGAGAGAGAGAGCGAGAGAGCGATTCTTTTTGCTCTGGATTATTCTAAAATGTTTAAATGCAATTGAAAATGAGCAGCCTGCCAATTTGCACTGTTGAATTTATCTCAGTGCATCATACTCTTCTGCACTTAAACCCTTGCCTTTTGCTATCCAACTTATTAAATCTCATTTGAAAGAGTACGAATGGTTGGATACCAGCTTAATCCCAGCCTTTGTTACTGGCCCTCTGCCCATCATTTGTAATTTTGGGGAGTAAGACTGCACAATATTATTATCAGTTATTGCTTATCCTGTCAACAAAAGTACTAATTTCCATTTTTAACTCTTTTTGTCTGGACACTGTCTGGATCTGTACATTTCAAAGTTGAACCTTATAAGGGTTTTCAATTTTATAGATGTCCCTTTATCGTCTAATATATGCTGTTCAGGGTTGTGGGGGGTTGTGCGTATGGGGCATGAGACTGGGTGCACACTGACCGCTGCAGGTCGCATACATGCAAGCACAATCATACGACACACCGATTAGCTGAACTGCATGTTTTTGAAATATTGCAAGAAACTGGAGCACCAGCATGATACAGAGCGGTAGAAGCAACAGTGTTTCGTACTGTTCCGCCCTTGTTTTGAAAATGAAATACTTGAATGAAGTATTTCAGTTCATACTCAGACATATCTTTCTGTATGAAATATAATATTAGAAATCGCCCTCATTCAAAATTTATAAATTTTGTTGAATTACACCCTGAGAGTGAAAAATTATAAAATAAGGCACATCTCCTTTTCATGTACACCCGGTAACCAACCACAGTCAAGTGAAAATACAATTAAAAAAACTATGGTAATTAATTAAAATTGCAACAGTAAAAAATGCGCCTGCAAACGTAATCTGGTATTACTGTGCAGATCACAAAAGATAATTGGTGTCCCAGCGATTAACTGTACAGACTTTATATACAGACTCTATAGACTGCTTTTAGGGGGTGCAACTGCAAAGCAAAAAAAATTCACTGTGGGTGGAAAGGTATGTTCAAAAGCACTCGGAGATAAAGTAGAGTGAAGCGTATAAGAAGATCTCAAAGGCTTTAACAATCCTTTGTAGCACAGTAAAGACCATCAGGAAGCAGAAGAGACATAGCACAAGGCAGATCTTGCCTTAATCAGGCTGTCCCTCCGAACTCGATTCAAGCATGGAGGCGGCTACACTAGTGGTGCTATAAAAGGGCGGTCAGATCGACACTAAATAACTTGCATGACAAACCAAATGAGTGATTTTTTTTTCTCAAAATTTTTTAAAAAGGAATTAACTGATATCCTTATTTGGACGGGTCTCCCCTGGTGAGGCCAATGTCCTTATTTATCTTCTTTAGGATCCCTTACATTTACTGTCCTTTCTTAAATTGTTATAGTAGCTTCTGACAGGAAACAATATCTGTGGGCCACGTTTCATATAAATCCCACCAATTCCTGTCTGACATGAATACTAGAATATACCACTAAAAATATCTCCTGTTCTGACAGCTCACTCTGTGAACACAATGGTAACCAAGCAGCTGTGCCGAAATGTGTCGAAGCTGTTTAGCATTTGACATATAATGTAAGATTAAGCTTTAGACAGATGCAGTTTCCACATGTAGACATTGTACATCAATAAGGTCTGCTGTTAACCCTAACTACAGTGGATTCATCAGCTCTCATGCACCAATGAAATAGGATAACATTGTCAGAAGAATATGACCTCATTCAGGTATCGTAGTAAATGCATGGGTGAGAGCCTTGACGATAATCTGTGATTTACACATTATCTGGAGTTCAGAGCACATTAAAGCAAGCACATTCTAGAAGGTTGTCCTAGAGGTCCTAGCCCCAACAGTGGAAACATGAGAACTTCAAAATGATAGCAAACATGTTTTGTCTCTTAATATCCTGAAACTCCAGAAAACACCTTTCATGGGCCAGATATTGTGCAATGCAAAATTATAGATCTCGTCTATATATGTCTATTTTTATATGTATGCATATGTGGGTAAATGATTCATCCGTTTAGTGATCTTTGCAGGACTTGTGGGAATTACTTCAGATTAACATTATGAAATGCTCCATACTTATCCTTTGACTGCCTTTGTAATGTCATTTCTTTAGTGTTCTCAAGTTAACTTTGAACTTTCAAAGATGATCATCAGGAGAAAAAATGTTCAGGAATATGTGGGTACATCTGAACACCATTTAGTTATTTATTCCCTATACCTAGGGCAGCAGGTTCTGTGGTGATGAAGAAGACAAAGAGGTAACCTTAAGGAGAGGTAAGAAGTAAGCTTGTTGATTTATGTCCCAGGTGGATGTCTGGTGTTATATCCTTAAGTAGTAATTGAAGAGAAAATATCCAAAACTCCCTCAGTGTATTTTGTATCTTTCAGATCAGACCACCAATGAACTAAAGTCTGGCTTCCTCATCATGTGTTAGTGTTGGGAAGCAAAACTCATTCAGTCGTCATGTGATCCAACAAAGAACTTTTGCTAATTTTCCAAAACTCACTAATTCCACAGAAATCTTGAATAAAATGAATTTGCTCTGCAGTTGCACCAGTGCAATAACCTTTGCACGAGTAAAAGTTGCTTTGGATAAAAGTGAGTCATAATGAGTATGTGTTCACCTTTATCTGTATCTGGAGTTCAGACATCCTTGGCTTATAACTGCTTTATCTCGCATAGACTTGCACTGAGCCTGGATCCCACCTCAGGAAGCATAGAGCACAAAGCAGGGGACACAATGAACAGGATATCAGTCAGCAGCCATCTGCACTACAGGAAGGAAACCAGAGGTAACCCAGACACTCGAAATTAGCCCCAGTCCTGCATAGTTGTAGCTCCATAGTGCTGCACACCATGCCACCATATAGCGTTCACAATAAAATGGGTTGTTACAAAAATATACCTGCCAGACAGAAAGTAATATGTAAATCACATTAAAAGGAATAAAGGAGAAAGGTACTAATATTAAAAATTAAGTATAAACCAAGAAATGTTATGTACTGGTGGTATATATTTGACCAGGGTAACCCGGGCTGAACTGACAATCTGGCATACTGGGCGGGCAAGAACTTAACAAATGTCATCGTCGGGGGCTCCCCCACTGAGCAGAATGTATCGTGGGATTATATAGCCTCTTAAAAGACAGTGCTTTGAGACCTCAAAGGCTTAGTTGTTCTAATCCATTTGACCGTTCTTTGGATTAAGTCTTCACTTTTCGCTACGTCCTCGGTGGCTAACGTTGCTGCCACACGCGGAAATTGTTGGTTCACCTCCCACCAAGACTGAGTGTGAGCAGGCGCCGCACACACAGCCCGGTTTGGCATTGATCATACACTTGTTAAGATCAGTTAATCGGTTATTCTCGGGTGTTAGTTGTAGTTGTAGAACTAGGTTAAACCGCAATGGGTACTTATTTTAACAGAAGCCTTACTTTACTTTACCAGTCAACCGAAACATTTTTGTTTTAAATGAGACTACCAATTAGTCATACAAAACATTAAAATAAAATGTTTTTTTGTAAAACAAATTGTTGTATGATTTTTTCCTGTAATTGTATTTCCTACATGCCTATGCTTGTATGCCTAACTTGATTTACGATGATGTTTTGCAGATATGGTGTGGCTTTAACTTGCCATCCAGTAATCATTGTAGAAAAAAGCATTAGAGATAAATGTAAAATGTGATTGACGTAAAGATGTAGCCCAGCTGGCTGCACTGCCAAGTCATTTCTTAAGTTGAGTGATATTTTAGTTTCATTTCCTAGGATCGAAGTTCTGGCTGTTTGTATACGAAGGCATTTCCCATTAGCCTTAGCATTAGCCTTATCATATTCTTCACCACTAGGTGGGAGCAAAGCTGCAGAATTATGCAACTTGTTTAAACATAACCAGTGTAAGAGCATTTATGGATCAGAATCAGTCTACAACAAGCAGCATTTAAAGCGATTTTAAGTGTGATTTGATTTATTTTATGTAAATTGTTGCTTATAAGAACTATTTGGAACATCATTGATTTAAAAATTTGTTTGATAATTTTGGGAAAATGTATCCATCTGCAAACACAATAGAAAATATCTGGTCATGTGCTCATTTCTATAATTTATTTCCATTTTCTAAATGGCACACAATCATAAAGTAGTATTGTCCAGAGTTGCTACTTTTGTAAAACATATTCTGTAATATGGCTGTTCAAAATCACTTCTAAATATTAAAACAAATATCCTCACAACATCCAATAACATTATCCATTGTCGTGATAAAGATACTAAGCGTATCTAACATACGGGAAATTTGAATTCCAGCTATAGGTAACAGCGTAACGAAACCTGAATTGCAAAGCACCCTATAAACTAGGATCTGGAGGCCTACATAATTGTATTTGTTTCCAGCTGAGTATTAGAAATATACCGTACGACTCATAATTGACTCCCAAAACTTAGTAGACAAACGAGTTACATTTTGAATATTAATGCACAGTGTTTTGGCGGTAGTATGACATCATACTTACCAGTAGTTAAACAGATATAACCGAAATATCGAACAATAAATATGATTTACACATTTAAAAAGTCGCTCACGTCGTCAATGTTCAGTTCGTGGGAAGCATATAAGGTTGCCCTCTTGTGGTCGTTTCTGGTATACCTGCCTCACTTCTTCACTAGGTTTAAGGGTGTTTCTCAGGTTGGCTGCTCGGATAGCGCTAATGCCTCACAAGGAGGGTTGGGCGCTCGACTCCCAGACACATAGCTGCCTGTGCCGTATGATGGACTGGCATTCGATTCACGGGGCACTTGTGGTCCTGGATAAGCGGTCAGAAGACATATGGACGATGCTATTGCACAATGACCAGGTTTCTTGTACTCGAAAAAAACTTTTAAAAAATTTATTTAACATGTATGTCATATTGCATTTTCTGTGATTAAATTCTGTTTATGGGCAAAAATGATTAATGCATTTCAATTCTTGAAGTGCAAAGGAATGTTTTCCTTTCATCCTAAGGCAACTACTTCTTAGATGCCTGTATTCATGTGATATCTGATAACAGGTGAGGGTATTAATGAAACATAGGTTACAAGGCAGTGTATCCAAATGTGGATTAAGTTACAATTTGATGTAAAACTACCAGAAGGAGAATTCCAGCATTCCTAAATGAGTAAAACTAAAACCGGTTTGGGGGCATTCCCTGCTACCACCCGTAAAGGTTGGCGTTGTTTCACTTCTGTTAATGTCCAGTGAAATACCCAGTGTTGATCAGTACATTTGTACTGAGCAGTGCCGAGTCACTGAATTAAGATTAGAGCGGGACGCTTTGTGGATTCCACATAGACATAGGTCATTTTAAGACCTTTAAATCAACTCCCATAATAAAGGAGGAAGACAGAACCACGGTCAATTTAACAGACTTTGCAAAACATAGAAAAAATTAACTCCACTCCAGAATTGTTTTAGGATGAAAATATAAAATCCACGTTCTCTTTATTCTTTCTATATAGATGTACACCACTTGAGAATTGGATAAAAGCACACAAAGGCTAATGTATGAAGATTCTTGTCACAGACAGCAATGTGGGAACAAATTTTGAATTACAAACTGATAAAAATATTAGACTTTAACTTTTAACATTTCTAATGCAGATAGTTACAGGCACAGGTAAACATCTGTGCCACAATAATGTCTTATTCTGTACATAGGACCATTTTGTACAAAATATGAAATCTACTGTTTAATAGATATAACACTACATAAAACAAAGTACATTATATGTACAATATTGAATGAAGCCATTTAGTACAGGTCTCATACTAAAGGACACTTGTCATGTTTGTTTATTTGTTTTTTTTTTTTTGAAAAGCAGGTGTAAAAGCAGAACCTTCAATGAAAGCTAAAGTAAAGTCACTGGGGGATAAGTAAGAGCAAACTTTCGCCAATACGTATTCGGTCATAGATTTTAACAATGTTTGTAACAAAGGATAGTTCTGACCAAATTGATTCCAATCCTTATGCATTTTTCAGAAAGAGGGCAATTGTTGGTGAATGTTGTTCTTTCAGAATAAAAAAAATAAAATAAAAAAAACGCTTAACATGGCATTTTATTTGATACGTTTGATTCAACCAAGTGTTAATATACATGGTTGAGTAGGATGTGAGGAAAGTCGTACAAACTTCAATAACACCTCACGCAAACACCCAAGCTAAAAATAAAAATAAACCGCTTGACGAAGATGGAAGTTCAAACAATGGTATGCAGAGATAACAGCTCCAGGGAGAAGAAAAAGCAGCAACCCCTCCTCACATTGGGGATGGTGGGGGTGGCGAGTAACATGGCAATGCTACGCTGGAATTAATTTGCAAGTAAACAATTAGCCAAATGTAAAAAACATCTACACACAAAGCACAGCTTCACTCGGGATTCCGGAAAACAACTTTTTTTCCCTTCAATTTTAACAGGAAGTGCTTCGTTAGCTCAGGAGGGTATTTTGCGGAGTTTTTTTTTGCACAAGGGCTTATTCCGCATATAGAAATGCATGATTTAATACAGGAATGCTCCAAAACAAGTCAACAAATGAGTGAGTATGTACAGGTAATCGTTTCTGCGTAAATGCATGTCTATGTTCACACCCAACCAAAAACTAGTTAAATATAGTTTGGCTTTCACAAGCTGATAGCTCTGCTTTAGGCCAGTAAAGTCCCACTGTCTGTCCAAAGGCACTATAAGAGATCTTTCAAGTGAAGGGCAGCTCCACACCTCACTATTGTAATAAGAGTAACAGTCCTTTGATCTGACATGGTCCAAGAGCGGAGACTTAGGAACTCAGCAGAGAACGTGCTCTTCATCTATGCTGAGCACACTACCCCCTCCCCAAAAACTAGATGAGCCTCCACTTTGAGTGGAAATACCTTAAAGGTTATATTTCTCAGGGAGTTTTGGGAAAGGAGGAGAAAATGACCCTCAGCTTACACACCGTTTAATATGTTGGGCAGCACATGTAACTCCTGTACTCCTACCCAGCAGTTTCTGTTGTGGCTCCTCCAGACCTGAATACAGGTGCAAATCAGTTGTTACAGGTAACATGCCTGGAGGAGGCTGAGTGCCCACCCGTGGAGTTGGCACGTGCTACACCCAAGCAATAAAATTAAAGGATATCAACAACAACCATTACACTAGACATGGTCACTGGAATGTACTGAGAACAGCAGAAAGTTACGCTGTACATTTGGTGAAGGTAACGAGATCCGTAGCTCTGTCTGCGGTCACAGTTACACAGTAAAGCCAACCTTCATAATGCAACAGCAGTCAGAAAAGACCCTCATGCAAACAGTGATGAGATTAACCAAGTTTACAAACAAAGACTAATGTGACACCTGCCGCAAAGCCCTGGTGTTCTTTCCTCGGGAAGCATGTACCATTGTTTGAACCTCTGTTTAAATGCCGCTGGACAGACTGATAGAGGAGAGAGAAAGAAGCAGCTGGTATGGCACAGAACTGTCATTTCGACAGAGAAATGGATCCTAAAAAATGGTGGGGGGGTGTGGGGGATGGCGCTAGACCCTTCATTTCAATTGAGGGAATTTTGGATGTGCGGTTCAGGGTGTCCAAAGCCAATAGAAAAACCCCCATTGTTCCCAGCCCACCCCCCGATTAAAATCTCACTATAAAATACCAATGTATTCAAAACAAACAGAAAGCTTATGCCACTGGCAGCTGTCCCTGGGTATTATGAAGATTTAAAAAAAATATATATATATAATTCGCTCCCTAACTGTGGGTTTTGCTTGTTTGTTCCCTCTGAAACAACAACACTGCAGCACCTCACACAGCTCTCTCGGCTCCACGTCCGCTCCTCGGGGCCGCCAGGGCTCCGCAGGCCACTGTCTCGCTGACTACATTCTGCCAGAGCTTTCGTTAACAGACAACCTTTTATTTATGTTTGGAAAGGATGGGGTGGGGGGGGGGGAACAGGCATGTAAAATGCTAAAATGGAGAGAGGAGGACAGAGATGGAAGAAAGACTAGCAGAACGAAACACCTGAGAAGCTGAACCCATAATGAGTGGGGGGGCAGAAACGGGTCGGTATTTGGTGAGGGGTGCGTTGCACGGTTCCTGTGCCAATACTTTAAATACAGTTGGACTCCACAGGGGTGCGGTGAGTTGGGGGGGAGGGCACAGGCAGGATCAGTGCCCGTCACGGGTGGTCAGCATGTCTTCGGCGCGGCGATGGGATTCCAAGGCTTTCATGGTGTAGATATCCTGAGGCAGCTCAGATTTGCGTCGCATGAGGGGCCGTTCCTTCCGCTGCTCTTTCTGAATCTGGGTTGGGGTGGAGGGGCATGGTGATCAGACCATCACGGCCCCCCTACGAATGAGCACATTGGCCCTAGGATCCAATCAGCATTCGCCCACATCATTTCAAAATGTGCACCATAAATATAAGACACAATATTACAAATGTGCAGACAAAAATAACCAAGAAAAACCATTTCCAGTGTCAATGTGTCATTTTCTATTATGTTTGCCAATTCACAAGTTACAGCTGCTGCTATAAAAGATGACAGGTGTAATGGGGGAGGAAGACAGAGCCCGGATGGGAGCAGGGATTAGAAATGACAGCCCCCAGCCGAAACCTGGCTTTCACATGCGTGTATGTGTTTATTTTGTGGAACAAAAAAACAAAATTTTTTGTTTTTATGCTAATCATTTGCATGCTTAGTGTACTGTTTTGATCCAAAGAATACAAGCCCTTGCTTTTCAGTTTTCTAGGTCCCACAAAATTTGCAGTTTCCCCAGAGCACGGCGGCCTCGTGATTCGAGAGGCTGATCACTGCGCTTTGTGTGAATAATCACTACACTCTGTGCAGACTTGTGTCTAGATAAGCACAGATGGCAGGGAAACATCTGCACTGAAGGGAAGTGTGACCTCAAAGCCCTCAGTGTGTCATAAGGCCATGATTTAGGTAGACAAGAGGGAACTGCGGTACACCCATTGTGTGCTACAGTCTCCAAAGTACACTGTTAGCAGGGCCATTTTGGTATCCATTCCCAAACCACAGGATTTCAAAGACTACAATATGTCAAAAGATGCATGGTATCAGAGCAAAAGAATCTCAAGTCTTTGAGATTCATCTACAATGTGTTACCAAGATGAACATGGTGAATGGACACCTTCAGCTAAGACTGTTACAATGTAGGGAGCCATAAGCACATGCTGAGCTGCCATTTGACCTGAAATCAAACAATCTATCATACCATTAATGGACTGCGTGCAACTGTCAAAGTAAAAGTAATCAAAATTCAGTGTACACTTCATCTTTCAGGCCAGGCACACACCTTCAGAACCATGGTACAGTTAATGAGTCAAACACTTCTTCAAAAATCATGGCAAACAAGGGGAGTTGCATAATCAAATTAAGAATAAATTAAGTATTGGAGCAATCAGAAACATTACTATTACTGATTCCCATGTTCAGCACAGAGCTGACTCTGCAAGCCTTTTGTGAGAATAGCAGCTGCGCAGGGAGACTGAGACCGAAGTCAAAACATACCTGCATCATCGCTTCATCCTCTACAGTCTTTTTTAATGCCTGAACATCTTCTATCAAAGGGCCGTCCGTCTCCATTTCTACTGGAGTGCAGAGGCCAGAGCAGTCAACGTACTTAAGGAACTAATGTGAAATCAAAAAAAGAAAAAAGTAAACAGCTGTCAGTTCCAAGCTATGGGGGGGAGCATAAATATACAGCATCAGACAGCACACTCAGATAATGATAAATTTGTTACGAAACTCTGTTGGAAAATAAACCAATCAGAAGATTCATTTGTAAGGATCCATCAGCTAGGAGCAGAAACACATGACGGTGAAGTGAACCGCCAAACTGAGAAAATCTGGGTGAGATGCAAAGGTCATGAAACTGCAGGATAAAGACTGGGGGGGGCCATTTCAAGGATAAGCACTGCCTTGGTGGCCTCCCTCCCACGCCTAAAAAGAAATATCAAATCATGCCGCTGTTCTTCAAACCATTATTTACTATTACGCATATCTTTTTGGAAAAAAGGACTCATTCTGCACCTGAAAAAGCACTGAATTTAGAGATGGGTACTAGGCACGGGGAACCCGAAGTAGCCAATGAGTGCGTATGCCCTCCGTAGCACGCATACAGTCCCACTTCTAAGGTCACTGAAGCAGCGCCAGGATGTAGTGAAATGTAACGTGTCATCAGCTGAAATAAATGAGGAGCTTTTGCAGTTGCAAAACTCAAGCCCAGCTGCTCATGCAACAGGAAGATGCAGAAACCACCCCCCACATAATTTAAATTCAGGTTGTAGTCTGCCCCAGTATTTAAAAACCAGTATGACATAGATTAAAAGCTTACTGGAACTGAGATCGAAACATTCAGCCACTATTTATGATCATAACAAACTCGGACCATTTTTTTCTGAGTCCCGTCTATTTTGCCAAAACAATTTATGGAAACTTTAACTCATCATGTTTAATTTTAAACAGAAAAAAACTGAGATAAACAAAAATCAGTACATTATAAGGGAAGGACAATGACCTGTATGCATAGTTACCTGTGGGTTTGATTTGGCCAAGTTCTCAATCTTGATCCACGCCTCCTCACGCTCTTTCAATTTAGCCTTTTCTCTACAGACCAGAAAAGCAAAATATAACTCAAGGGCAAAATGGATTTGCTGTTTAAAGAATGAAATTTGTTGAGTGTTTCTCATGAAGCATTACAGAGCCTTAACAATCCCGGTTAATGTTATAACCTTGGTTTGAATGACAGGGCACCTGTAATTGTGCCCAAAGGCGATGAAAGTATTACAACAATCATCAAGATCACCATCAACCATAATTCACTTCTTATTCTTTTTCTCCCACATCAACACTTGCTCTTGAAGCAAAATCTCAGTAATATCTGCCGCCATCCTACATGGTGAGCTGCAGAGTATGAAGACCACTTGTTCACATAGCTTAGTTGTGTATTTACAATGGCGCCTGAGATGGATAGGCTCATCCTGTTATGCCTCTTGGCATCACTCACTTATTCTTCTCTGCCCTGAACTGCTGTGTGCAGTCATCAAAGAGCTTCTGGTTCATCTCCATGAACAGCTTTAGGGCATTGTAGATCAAGCCATGGATGGTCCTGTTCAACAAAACGGAGGCAAAATTACACCATTCATTCAGTTTTGATTATGGTTCTAATTAAAAAAAGACCCACAGTTACTGAAAACTGCAAGGTGCATTCACATAACACACAAAGCCACCAGGTCATTCGAGTGTCTGTGCATAATGGAAAATTCCAAGGGAAATCTCAACACAGGTCAAGACAGAACCCTTGTTTTCTTCATTCACAGTCAAATACCATATAAATAAAGACACAAGGAGTTCTTTTCTCTCATTCTATCCTTTTTGCTTTTTAATCAAGAAAAGATGTTGGATTTACATGCCAAAAATGTATTGCCTAAATAGATTTTGACCCAGAAAACTGAAAATGTTGAGTTTTCAAATTGGATAAAGCAGATAATTTACCACAAAATTTAAATGTACAGTCACACTCCCCCCCCCCCCCTATTAAATACAGCCACCCTATTGATCATTTAACTAACCCTTTTAGGGATAGTTTTGCATGCATGAATTAGTTTAAGGCCGACTTCACCACGGTTACAGTTAATGAAGATCAGTTTGACTTCCAGGTCTGAAATACAAAGGCTCCAGGACATATTTCACTAGATTTCCCTGCTGCTGGAATGCTTAGGCCAGCCAGGTCTCTCACTTGTTCCAGTGCGTCTTGGAGTTGCGGTACAGCGCTGGAAACATGATTGGAAGGATCTTGGCCGCATTGTCACTGATGAGGCTCATGATGTATTCGTTGTTCCAGTAGTACAGTGCGCGCTCCGCTACCTGCATGGGCAGCAAGCATGCGTGAGGGCAGAGAGATCGATGTGATGATGCAGCTACCACATGGGAAAAGGCAGCGACTCATCCAAAAGGCAGAGTGACTGTTGTAAATAATGAATTACAGCTAAGGGATTACTGGGTTGTAGCAAAATGAGACGGGGAGTCTCCGAGTAAACGTGTCAGCAGTGGTGCTGTGGCACGGGGCGGCCCATGCCCGACAGTGCTCACCTGAAAGTGTGGGCTAGAGACACACTTGGCCAGCTGGCGAAACAGCGGCTCCATGACCTTGACAAACTCCGACGGTTCGATCACGTCCAGGATCTCCTCCAGCTCGTTAAGGAACATCACCTCCTTTGGACTATGAGTCTTGGGCCAGTATTTGAGAAGCGCCATAACCACCTGAACAAAAGGAGCACAGCAAATAAATCAGCAACGACGTTTCCCACTCACATGGGTAAAAATTAAGATTTATTTTCAGTTCTGAACCTGCTGTGAACAGACGGGATTAATAAGGTTACACATAATAAAACCCAATAGCCATAATCAGGCTTAAAACACAGTATTTCTACAAGACATAGCAGCCGAGTGTAAGTTACATGCCCCACATCAATATCCAGCACATTACAAAACAAACGTCAAAGTACTCGAAGCAAAAGTTCAAGATGCAGACATATGAAGAGTTTCCAAAATAATACAGGGGAACAACTGTTATCAATCAACAAAGCTTGACAACAAGGACCTCTATAGTGCAGTGTTTCTCTCTGCTGGGCTTTAAGGCCTCCTGATCCCTGTGCATCGCTGCAGGATATTAAAGCAAGCTCAACAGGCCAATATGACTTACCGGTTCAGTGAGAGTGCTGTCTTTCTCTAAGAACTGGACCACACAGTATGCCAGCTTGAAAAAAAAAAGGGCGAGGGGAGTTAGACAGCATAATTACATAACCTTCTCAGCTTACATGATTATTCGAATAATCAATCAAAATACACAAAAGTTGCTGAAAACAACATGGCGTTCTTGGCCTGTGAATGGGGTAATGACTTCCATACTGCAGTCTTTGGTTCAGATATTCATGTCGGGCTGATCACAGCACTGCAAGCTATAAATATCTGCCGGCTGATCGTTTTAATGTGTTAGTTTTAACTGGCTGAGAACTTGTGGAAAGTTCAGCCCTAAACCGCACAATTGTTGCCAGCTGTGAATTCTTGCAAATATTGTTCACACAAAAACTTTAATAAATGCTGTAAGGGCAGTGCCCATTTGCAGAAGACATTGTCATCAATTTTGTTACTAAAAAAAGGATGTACTCATGAACTAGCTGATTCTGAGGCAACCCACATGGAAACCAGTAACAGTTATGTAATCTCAGAATGAGAAACACAGACAGACATACCTGTGGATGGTAGACGCTAAGGGACTTGACTTTGTGTAAAGGCAACAAGACCTTCAACAGGAAAATCTTGTGCTCCTCTTTTAACGGTAAGGCAAAGCCATTAATTATACTACGAAAGAGAATGAAATGAGACATTGAAATAAGGCACATGTAACACCCATGCATTATTCATGCAACCACAAGGCCAAACTACATCCACAGCTCTGTAGAAAGTCTGAGGTTAAATTGACAAATAAAAAATCAAGTTACAAAACTGAGAAGAGGCAAAACTAGTACTCTAAAACCTCAATAACAAAACAATATTACATGTGCCGGAAACTGAGACTACTAGGAAGTTTTGAGACTCAAAAAATTACTCAATCCCCGAAGTTAAAAAACAATAATTCAAATTGTTTTCAGTCCAGCAATCACCCTTTATACACAGGAGGGGGGGCTAATTTCAATATGCCTGATTTGCCTGACAACTGAGCATCCAGTCACAGCTAATCTCAACAGCGATTACTTCACACACAGATTAAGACAGGAACCACTAATACTAAACAATTATGTTGCAAGGAAATGTAACCTAGCACTAAAGGTTACAGAAGAAACGTGTGACCCAATTTTACTTCCTGAGAGCTGAACCACAGTTATCCATCTAGAATATTTTCTGAAAGGTGAAAACAACTTAAACCACACAAGGTTTAAATTACACCAAGCCAAATCACCAAATAACCTGGATCATACCTTCCAAGGATCTCCAGTAATTCAGCTATCCCATTATGGTGCTCAGTTTCATAAATGAACCTTAAGAGGGAAAAGGAAAAAAAAAAAAAATTTCAAATATTTTAGACACAATTGAAAGGAATATACATTTTAGAGATATTCAAATTACATTCACCCACCCCGAGCCATCAGTAAAGAAAAATTAGCAAAGCATTAATATTAAAAACGGTTAATATTAGAAAATCCTATTTTAGGAGAGATATGAGCATGTACATATGAAGATGTTCTCCAAGATTTCACAGACCACGGTCATCCACTCACCTATAAAATATATTATTGATTTGTTTTCTGATGTATGCCCGTAGCCCCAGAAATTTGCCATAAATCCTGTGCAGGGTGGTCTTTAGGAAGTCTCTCTCGCGGGGATCTTCACTGTCAAACAGCTCTAAAAGCTGCAGCAGCAGGACAATGGAAATCGCTGTTTACATCTGGACATCAGCAAGGAAGAGTATTTCATTTACTATGGTAGAATCAGCTCTTACCTGCATCACAAATTTCTGGTCGATGTACTTCTTAGCTATATTTGGCTGAAAGTCTGCAGATTCTAAAAACCTAAGGAAGAACTCATAGACAAGCTGGAAAAAGAGCAAAGTGTTATGTCACATAAAGCAGCATTATCTGTGATTACACGTCCCACCAAAAAAAAATGAGAGGGACAAGAACAGCAACAGCAAATCAATGTGGACCTTGAAATAGTCCTCATAAGAAAGTGTACAAAAAAAAAAGAAAAACGAGAGGGCACCAGGTAAGACTAGTTAAAGGTACTTGGTGGATGAGAGTTAAAGTCTCAGAAGGGCCCCTTCTGTAGTTCTCTACTCAGGGCCAATTGCTCCAGTAAACAAGTCAATTCTAGAAAGCAAATTAATAAGTGTCGGCCGGATATGTATAGGCTAATCACATTCCATAGTTTATTTCCCTACTGCAGACTGCTGATTTAAACAATACTGAACACATTTTGTGAGACTTGAGGCTGGATTTGGGGAGTAATGCATATTGTTGAGACTTTTGCATGTGGTTTCTGGGTGTATTTACGTAGAACGAACATGCAAATGAGAACAGGTGCAGTCTGTCTATTTGAATATTGCTGACAACGGGACAAGTGTCTTGTCCAAGACCTCCCAGGATGATGATGAGGCCAGCATGAGTAAAGCTTGTTACTCCTTGACAATCAACGTGAAAGTGCATCTCTCAGCCGAAAACATGCAAAATTTCATAATTCCATTTCCCACGTTAAAACTAAGAAATACTAGAAAACCAAACTTACTACTGTTAAGGTATAATGTGACAAAACGGGCTGAAATGAACTTCTTAGTGACTGTTCAATAATTTCTCCTCTGGCTAGGAGACCTTACCTCAGCAACAATTGATGTCTTCTTTTGTTAGGATGTCACACTTACACAGTGCGAGCGATTTAGCTTTAAAAGGTGCTTTTTAATACTCATGTTTTACACATACTTTGGTACAGATGCAGAGCCCTCCTTTAACCTTAGCAACATACAACACGCTGTCCCTCACCGTACGAAAAGCTAATGTTAGCATTCTACAAGCATGCTCACTAACCTGCCTGTGACCTACAAGGGCAAAAGCCGAGGCATGTACACACCCACACATCGTCCTCAAGGTCCTTGTGCACAGCGCTTTCTAATCAGAGCTATACGATATCGTGTCTGTCATTGTTAACACACAGGCTGCCTTCAGTTCAGACAAGCAGATTATTAAACGGTACTAGTGGAGATGCTTATTTGATTCCCGTTTGATGGCCGTATACTTTTAACAATTAACTGCAACTCATTATCCCAATTAATTTTGAACTGCAGAAACTGCATAAAACCCCAAAGAGACCAGCTGATCTACTCAATGAGACAAGATGTCCATGACACGTGAAAGGTTTAATCCACAAGTGAAGTTTCTTTTTTTTTGCTTGTATTCTTTCTTACTTTCAGGAGGATCAAGAAAATAGACCCAGTGGCCCCATGGTTACAGGTGGTTGTGGTCTACTACCGCAGCAAGTCGCTGGCCAAACACATCGCTTTGGGTTTTTGTCACGTGCGATTTGACAACTTCAAATTCACCACTCCAACAATCTGGATGGAGTGGGGAGGCGCAAGGTGGCAAGACCCGACACAAACAAAACCACAGGCATCTCAGTCGGACCGTCCGGAGGAGAGAGGAAGTACCTGGAGGTGGGGCCATGCGGCCTCGAGTGTGGGCTCATCCTCTTCAGGGTCAAACTCTGCCCCTGTGGGGTTGGAGGACGGCGGCAACGTCCTGAACATGTTCACTGCAAACTGTAACCAAACGACAGCCAGAGTGAGATTTATACACTGCTACTGGCAAGGCATTGAGGGCTAGTAGTCTTGGCTCCCCTGTGAGAAACATTTATCACATTTTATCTCCAATAAAGGCTTTGGCAAAGATTAACAGCACTGACAAAGAACTATGGTTTCTGCATGAGATGCAGACCTACAAGCTCTTCAACATGCGGCCCCAACACATTTATACACTTAATCATAACTCCTTCCTTCCCACGATAAATGAAGTGGGCTAAGCCCCCCGCATCTCAGAAGGGACGGCAGGCCAAGCCGGGCTGAGGCGACATGTTTGTATTAGCGGAGAGTTGATACAACAAGACGTTTAACCTGAACTGTGCTTTAAAGGGGATACATTCATTCATCGGGAGAGGCTTTCAATGCACTGACAGCAACAAATAATCATAATAATACACTCATTAGCATCCGTCCCTGTAGACAAGCTTTGATGATGAAAGTAAGAAACTTCAAAGTCGATTTATGTACCAACGAGTGAGCGAGGGATGGGCAATGGAACACTGGACATTATATTTCCATACTGATTTTTCAGTCTTCTATTCATTTTTCATCCCGAACACATTGTTCAAATAAAAAGATGGCCTGTCTAAAAAGACCGCATGCATTTGCACCTTGAATAGTGCAGGGTTGCGGCTTAGAATAAAAATGAGCTTTGGTCAAAAAAAAAAAAATTACATAAAAATTCAAAGGACTGTCATTTGGAAACGTGGATGTTCTTCACCCTCATTAAACTGCATCATTAATGAACTTATAACAATACTAAGTTCACTTAAGTGCAACTCTGACAGTCTTTGTGGCTAAAGTTGTAAACTGACTTGCCTGTACCGAAATGGCAAGTCTTCTAAAAGAGCCTTTCCTGAATACCTTCAACTTTAGTCAGACGTGAAGATGGAATCCAGGAGGACCAGGGACAATCCCATCAGGGGATGGCTAATGAGCACGACTCACCATGTGCACCACCTCTGGATAGATGGGCTCTGTGATGACGTTGCGGTTGTGTGTGATGTATTCCACCATTTCGCTGAGTGCCGCCCTCTTCACCTCCTTCCACTTGAGGTCGCTGAGTGGGTCGGACACAAAGTCGAAGAGGACACAGCACTGCCGAAGCTTCTGGATGAACAGCTTCTCTTGCTCAGCAGGAGGGACATCTGGGTGGAGATAGGAGACATGTTACTTGGCGCGAGGCTCTCATTTCATTGGGGGGGGGGGGTGCACTCATGTCTCAGCGGCATGCAGATTCATACCTACAGTTTTGTCAGCTAGCAAAAGTGACCGACCAACACAAATGGAATGAAGAAGGTACTCCACTTTGGGTGCGGGGTCATCCTCCACACCGTTACTAAGCTGATGAGAGAACACTATTTTTCATTTAACCCGTTTCTCTGACTAGCAGTGTAGCTATAGCTGTTAAGAAATTCTCACTCATTCAACAGCCCATGGCGTAGAACAAGTGTTACAAAATCAATGAGCCTCTGCTTCATGGATACACAGTGCATGCTTTTATCCTGAACTGCAGCCAGGAAAATGATATCTTGTGCGTGATCATTTTTAGTTTTTTCCCCACGTCAGCAACATTACCTTCTTGGTTTAATTACAATACATTTATGAAAGTATATGAAATATATGAGGATAAATATGAGAAGCGTTTTCTGAAGTATCGATTCCCCAGAAAAGGCCAGAAGTTGCTGCTGACTAAACAATCGTCTCCCTTGCTCTAACTGAAGTGGTTAGGAAGGGTAGCATAATTGATAGCTAGCTTTAATTTCTTGTACCCCGTGACAGAGGATGACAGTCAAATTCTAGACATGTCAACCGAGGCATTCCTTTCTCACTAGGCAATAGAAAAGGCACTCTTATATAATCTTAACCCTCACATCCACTTGGGGTTCTTTAGGACCCCACTAGGGGTATATGGGGTGCAGACCCCCAGATGGATCAGTGTTCGTTTTGGGCTTGTGGTTAAGATGGTGTGAAAAAAAATATTCATTTTTAGGAGTCCACTTTGCCTCACTATTATTCAAGAAAAACTAATGATGCATATAACTTGTATAATGTATTAGCTGCACCTTGTGTTGCTGCTGATGTTGAGAAATGGCACTATTTCAACAACAAAGATGCCGTCTATGTGCTTTGTATTTCCACTACTGCCTTTTCACACTTACATCCACAAGCCCAAAACGAACACTGACCCATCTGGGGCCCTTAGCTCCCCACTGACGTTTTGATTTACTGTTCTTAGTAGCAAAGCATGGTTTTGAACTGGTCGGTCTCTCCTTGTAAAGACGGCAAAACGAAACGTTAGTCTGTCAGCATTTTTTGATCACATTTCTGCACCCCATTTTACCCCTAGTGGGGTCCTAAAGAACCTCAAGTGGATGTGAGGGTTAAATATCCCTTTAAAAAAAAAACAAGTTATTTCCAAGTACATTAATGTCATTAAAAAAACCTTTAATATATTTTAATATTTAATGCCACAATTAGTTACTACAAATACAAGGAACAAAAGTAAGGAAAAAATTAGATTAAGAAATTTGACATGTAGCCGAAATATCTTTGGGAAGGTGAAATACATAAACAATGTTTACAAAACCTGCAAAACAAGGCAACTGCACAAAGAAGGAGGTCAGAAAGGAGCTGGAAGGCATACAGCTTAAAGAACAGGAAAGTGGAACGTCCTTGAATGGCCCGGTCAAAGCCCCAATTGAGGTATGTCTGTAGAAACATTTAAACACTGCTGTCCATCCGCAAGTGGAGTTCAGGCAAAAAAAAAAACACCAAACCAATATGTCATTTGGTAGAGATACTCTCAGAATGTCCCGGAGCTGTAAATCTCTGCCCAAGGTGCCCCCCCCTCCAAATACACCTGCGTCTTTCAGGGGATTTTTATCAACAGATTTGAAGTCACATATATTGCAAATAGTATCATAAACTAGTCATTCAGTTTGATATTTCATGTTTTGAGGTAAAACAATAATAATAATAATAAAAAAAAAAAAGTCAGAAAAAGGTATAAATATATAGACCAGCCAGTTAATTCACTGTGTACTCCCAGATCCCCAACCGGGGGGGGCAGATATAACACCCATGAGAAACCAATCACATGAGGGCTAGGGGCCCCGTGAGGGCCCCATGAATTTTTTCCTAGTTAAAACGCGGCTGGACACAACTGAAAGCTTCTTACTAAGCTTCCATTCAACTGGTAGCAAATGTTCACCCACTAAATGGTTACAGTGCCATTCCAAGGACTTTAACCTGTGACTAGGTTCCTTTACCAGCACTAAATATTTAAAATGTCTCTAAGAAAACTGTAGCCACAGTTTCCGCTAAGCGACTGTGCCCAATCTGCAGGTTAGAGCCGGAGTAAAAGCAGGGTTTCCAGTTCCACACAGACACTCTGCAGCAGCACACTGGGCACAAAGACAGTTCAGGTCTGACCACACTGCCAGCCTGATCCTCTCACACCAACTGTATGGGTATCCGGAGACCATCAACACTGCCCTCTACCACAAGCCCCATGCCCTCTCTTCACTTTCTCTGGCCTTCCCTCCTCCTTTCTCTGCTTCTCCATTCATCATTCATCCCATTTTTTCTATCCTTTCCCCAACATTTCCTCTCTCCCTCATATCAGCATTAGTAGAGAAGCAGGATGGAGATCTAAAGCCAGACGACTGAAGGACACCACAGCCCCATGTGCACACAAACTGTGCACAACCCTGGGATGCCTGGGGGGAGGACACACGAGTCACGGGACCATGCAACCTCACATGAAAGACAGATCCTGTGCAGCTCTGCACCCTCTGTTGCTAAGCAATAGGGAGCGGTCACAAGTGGTCACTAACTAAAGGTGGGATTGATCAACACTGCAGCTCAGCTGCATCTGTAATGAAAACGCCAAGCATTAAAATAACACACAAACTGAAATGAAGCACCTTGACAACGGAACACGTTGCAGTGAAATTAACAGAGGAAGGTGATGATCCAAACCAGCAGCTTTGAAACAAGTGTCTGTCCTCGAATATGCATGGAAAACTCTGGGGCCCACTCTTAGTGCCAGGCCCTGTCTATAACATACACAAAGAGAATGCCAGCCCTCACTGTCTAACTTCCCTTAGTGAACTGTTCCATTACAGAACCACTGTATTTCACATGCTATTGTAGGTTTGTCAGCCAAACACAGCTTCACAACTGCCTGAGGGGCATCTACTCAGGAAAACCTCTTTAATGAGCCAGCAACTTAACAAAAAAGAATCCAAATATGTTTACTAGGCCGTATACAGTGACCATACTTAACTATAAATGCAGAAAGATGCCGGTTGTGTGTTGATTTGAATGAAGGTCTTATTTTGTGCTTGCCTTGTTTGAAACGTGTTGTGTAGCTCCTGCTCCAAACTGCTTACACTTGTACCTGGGCATTCACTGGAAGCTCAGCCTAGCTGCACTCATGCCTAGTTGACTCTTTGACAGCCATATGTTTGTAAAATACCATTTGCCTCACTTCACTTTAGATAAAAGCATCTACTAAATAGAGTAATTGGAAAACCAAACGGCACCATTTTAGCGATGACCATATCCATGGACTGAATGCACTGCATTTCTGCCAATCAGACCATCTGGTAGCAATTAAGATACAAATGTAAAATGTAATCATAAACTGGTACCAAAAATAACATGCACCTTTAAAATAAGAATGATACTTTACTGATGCCTGTGGGGAAATTCTTTTTACCTATCCCATCCTGCTCTCCATGAGACACACACAGATAACAGCAAGCTTGGGTATCACAGAGAAAGGCAGCCACCTAATGGCACCCATGGACCTGGGGATTAAGGGCATTACTCAAGTACCCACAGACACATACCTATTCTGCCAAAGCCAGGCTTGAACTGATGACCTTCTGATCACAGACACAGAGGCTTATCCCACTGAGCCACACTCCACCCCCAATTTTTAAATGTATTTAATATATAGCTTTTGATATATGGAAACTTAGAAGCACAACCCACAACCAAAATCAATAAGATCTACTTTTGTTACAAAGGGAAACGCAAGGTAACATAATGCTCTGCAAAGCCAAGACCAACAGGGCAATTAAATGCTGGTCATTCAAAAAAGAAACAAAAAAGCTTCTCCTGGGTTGGTTGGTTGAATTTTCCCATGATTTCACTTCCTTGACAGAGCATAGGACCGGAGTGTCACCCACTGCGCTGCAGACATGAGGAAGCTCTGACCCAACTAACATGTAGCTGTCATAACGTAGTCAGTAATGCAGCAGCTATGACCCAATGGTGCTGCTATGTTAAAGAGACGTGAGTGTTATGTATGTAGGGCATGGAGGAAAATGAGAGGGGCAGAGGCTGGCATACACATAGCATGCTGCATACTGACGGACTCTCTGCCACATGCCAGACGGCTGCTCCAGGAAAAACTTAGAATTGAGGGATGTTTGGTCATATAGGTGATTTTCATAAAGTATTGCGCCATCTGGGTGCACGGACCCATCCTTTCAGCAGGCGGTGGAGAATCTCCTCACCTCTGAGGAGTCTGACTGCTTGAGAGAGCATAGCTGCAAGAATTCCAGAGGTCAAACACGATCGTTTTCAAATCAGATCGGTTTTTTGACCCAGAGGAGAGAAAGCCGGCTTGAATGGTTCCCACTTCCCGTCCTCTAGTGGAGCTCTGGGTGACGGAGGCACCCAAAACAAGATGGGGGGGGGGCCTAGACCTGTGTTAGCTGGCTGCTCCACTTCTGGGCAACAGTGCTGAGCGAAGCGTCCTGAGCTCGTGAAGAGGCAAACCGCACGTGTGCACATGTCTGAAGAGAATAACCCATAGAAAATCTCGCAGACAAAGGCGTGCTGCATCATGCCCCAGTGTTCCTGCTCCTCAACATCTGCAGCGTCAACACAGAGAGGAGGGACTGAGAAAAGAAGGGAGAGAGAAAGGCAGAGAGGCACACCGCCGAAAACAGCCCTGGGAAAACCTGACCCACAAAGGCACCAGACACAAGCAAACCTCCAAAAATATAACTTGTGTGTCACCGAGCACCGGAGCAAATGCAAAAACAGGCAGGTGTGCTTTACTATAGACCTTACAAACCTTGATCACAGCACTGTCATCCGGCATCTCTCATCAGCTAGATACTCTGATAAAAGTCACAGCCGGCTGATCTAACTCATCTGCTCTTCAGATAAACCGGCGAGTTGCACCATGGCAAATAAATTTGGACATTTGTGACAGATGTGTAACAGATCTTATGCCAAGTATGTCATAACTGGTTAAACTACAGTTAAAGGTGTAGGTGTCACCAAGTACATCAAACTAGTTCTTGGTTGTGAACGGTATATTTGTTACTGACATTAACTTCACACAATAATTACATTAAAGACAATGACAATGACATTAATCTGACAACATTAACCATGTGAATGACTGCATACAGGATATCTGATACCATAAAGCAGCTTAATGATAGAAGCAAAAGGAGTGCTTTGACCCACTTTGCAAAACAACCTTAAATATCATCAAGTGAAAAGAAGGGGGATTACAGGATTATATCTCCAAAATTGGCCACAGCAAAACTGTGTCAGGTTTCCTATAAAACGAGCTGGGGTCAGTGTGGGAGAGTTCGCTCTGGGGATCCAAAGGTCCTGCTGGCTTCCGAAACCACAATATGTTGAGGAAAAGAACCCAGAGAGATTACATAAGGCACATACTGGGCTACCAGGGAAACGCAGTCACGCCGGGCAAGCATTGTGGTTTCGGAGCCAAAGTGCAGAATGATTCACAGGACGACTGCTCCATGAGGGAACCAAAACCGGCCCCATACACCACCGGCTCTAAAATTAAAACTGTGGGGATAAAAATAGAAGGTTTCATTTTTGGGAGGGTGGCTTTTACCACAGATTTCACCGTGAAGCAATATCAAAACCAGTGACTAAAGTGTGGACTGGGGGGGCACGTGCCAGGAACGGCCAGCTGACCGAGGGGAAGTCTCTGGGCATTCGGCTTCCCACAACACGGCATATCAAACTCCACCCTTGCTTGAGTCACTCCGCCCCAGTTCCGCTTCACGTTTCACAACCGAAACGAGAAGTGAAGATCCATTTTGGGAATACAGCAACCAAAGCAGACCTACAGCTGGGCGCTCCTTAGGTTTAAGGCCTAGAGTCATTCTTCAGGACTCAAGTCCAAACCGGCCTCTAAGCATTAGACATTCTAAATTCTTGTTAGCCGATTCCAGTCATCATTCCAGGGTCACACTTAGGCTTAGAGGGTGCTGAAGTCTACGACACCAACTTCAACAACCTTTAATACTTCAAAGCAAAGCTCAATTGCTAAAATTTATAACCTAAAGTTAATTACATAACTTTGCACAAATCGTACACGCACTTTGGGTACCAGATATTAGGTCCAATTTGCCTGTGAAACACCTGCCCACTCATAATATTGTGCCTGGAATTTAGCAGACGGTGGCTGAGAGCCCACCCTCTGAATCAAACAGCTATTGGAAGGGAACAGGAAACCAGGCTGGGGAAACTGAGAGGGACAGGCTGTCCTTCCTCTCCACAGCCGTAGAAGGAAAAAAAATGTAAATACTGCAGCTCTAAACTGGAGAGTCAACCAGAACAAAGACACTTCTGCTCCCATTTTTTGTTCACTTGTCTGCTGTAGAACACGAGCAAAGTTAGCTTTTTATTTTTTAAATCAGACTCTACATTTGTTCTACAACAGAGTATAAAAAAAGTTTCAGAAGCACAGGATATTGGTGAAAATGCAACACTGAAAGATATTAGTGTGTACAGGATGGTATTATTCACAGGAAGCTGGAGAAGCAGTGAAGCCAGCTACACACTTGACTGGAGAATACTTTGTACTGTATGGGTTCAGAGTTTACAAGTGTCACAAGACCAGCCCCCTCTGGTGATGCACCAATGAGACACAGTCCTGGATAGGAGGGAGAGAAATGTTTTGGACCAATAATACCTATATAGACTCAGCAGTGTCCACCCACTACAGGGTCCCACCCCCTGCTCTCCCCCCCACCCTGCCCTGTGATCTAAAGGGCACAGCCACCTGACAAACCCAGTATCACAGCAGGGTCCATCTTCACGTCACAGATTAAAGCATTTCTACTCCAGCCTTTGTGACCAGCCAGCTCTTCCCTCTGATGTGCTCACATTTACTCTTGTCATCTCCGTATTCACCCTTCGGATGACAGGGGCCAAGTTGCCCCTTTCTGGCATTTGGTATTCAGGAGCTCCACAGGGCACAGACTTGGGCAACATCAGCGTCAGATTTCACAGCGATCTCATACAAATACTCAGTCCTAGTGCCTCTTGCAGATTATGAAAATGGTCTTCAAAACAAACAGCTCTCTCAGATCTTAGACAGAGGTTAAACTGGTTGTGGCAGCAGTAAACCTAGCAAGATGGTTAAATGGGCATAAGAGGAATCACTGGGGTGGGGGTGGTGGGGTTGTTGCAGATTTTTCCCAGCTGATGCTGAAAGTTTAGGAGCTGAAAATTCTTACTGGTGCCAACTGAACAGATGGGATTTTTAAAAGTTGGAGGAACAGTTATATAGAAGGATTTACCAAGTCAAAACACAGGGAAATCCTTCTTGTGTGTAAAATAGTGAACATTAAAGCACTTGTCAGCTGTGCAACAGCAGTCCAGCATGTTAGCATGTCCTGACTGGCAGTCTCTCTCACAGCTTCAGGAATAGACTAGCATGCTACAGGGTCCTGACTACCAGTCTTTCTCAGCTTCAGGAATAGGCAAGCATGTAACAGCATCCTGACTGCCAGTTGGTCTCACGGCTTCGGGAACAGGCAAGCATGTAACAGCATCCTGACTGCCAGTCTGTCTCACAGCTTCGGGAACAGGCAAGCATGTAACAGCATCCTGACTGCCAGTCTCTCTCAGCTTCAGGAAGAGGCTAGCACGTTAGAGTGTACTGACTGCCAGTCTCTCTCAGGGCTTCAGGAAGAGGCTAGAGTGTTAAAGCATTCTGGCTGCCAGTCTCTCTCAGCTTCAGGAGCAGGCTAGCGTGTTTGAGTGTCCTGACTGCCAGTCTCTCTCAGGGCTTCAGGTTTCCTCAGGCTCATGTGTCCTTGGAAGGGGAAGAGTTTCCTTCCTCATGTGCACAATGGCCACAGCAGACAGTGCCACCATCACTCAATGTGTCCAGGCGACTGGCGTACTGTGTTCAGAGACCCAGTGAGGGCCGAGTGTGAGAGGAAGACATGGGGAGCCCACCGCCACATCGAGGCCCATGGGCAGCTGCTATGTGGGTTGTCCCTACCATGACCATGCTAGCTAGGTGATCTAGTTACCCAACGGTGATAAAGTTTCCACACAAGCTTAATATAATTTGAGAGGGGGA